>JAXGGA010002307.1:0-125526 GCA_038373865.1 Uloborus plumipes
AAAAACTTGGATGTTGCCATCCAAAAACTAAAATCCTCGCGGCGGCCCTGGGGAGGCGGGGGGGGGGGGGAGGAGGTCACAGGCGGCGGAGGGGAGGTCACAGGCGGTGGAGGGGAGGTCACAGGCGGTGTTACCACCGCACCACCGCCTGCCGCCGCAGAACTGTCCTTTTTCCCCTACTGTTGTTATCCGTTGTGAGATTGGTTTGTTTATAAAAGAAGTAGATCAAAAACTTTAATGGGTATTTAAAAGAGCAATGTATGTACATTTATATACTGATTGAATTTTTTTTTGCTTCAGTTACGGGAAGGAAATACTACTACGCTTACAACCATTTTATTAGAAACTTACTACTCAGCGTTGCCGAGGTCCTTTTTGATACCACAAAACCCCTAAAAGTGTAATTCAATTGCATGAAAAATAGTTATTAAATTCTTATAGTCAACATGAAGATGTGTATTTGAGAATATTTTCCTGAAAAATTAAATTTGAAGAATAATCGATACTTTCCTGTTTTCCTAAAGGTAATAAAAATAATAGTAATTCTTTTTTAACGCAAAAGTTTTTAGAAATCAAGGGTGGAAGCCATAAAATTACTTCGTGTTCCTAAAAATATAATTTTGCATTTTTTTCGGCTTACCTCAACATATTTATCTATCATACTACATTGCATACAAAAGGAAAACTAATAAATCGCAATGTCTTAAAAGTTAGTACCATAATAAATGAAGTAATCACCAAATAAAATAAATTATGTATGCTGTAAGAAATGTGCGAAGTTGTTATATTAAGCAGAAGTTACGGTTACCTGGTTTCAAAACCTTTGAGTTCTTTAAAGAAGTTTGAGTGTTTTATGTCAAAAAGGGAAGATGAATTTACCCCTAGGATGGAACTCTTATAACTCAAATATTCCTTCACCTCGAAGTTTTCATTGGGTCTCCAGACAGTTGAGAAGACTGTGGGAGCTTCCTATCACTCGAACTATACCGATAAATCCAAGTGTTTAGTCGTTCCCCTCTGACTTCGAGTTATCGATTCTCGACTGTAATGATATTCAATGGCTCACTTAGGATTGTTTCCTGATAGTGGCTAGAAGTTTCATGAGGATAACTCTGATATAATTTTTCTTAAATAGACAAAGGATGTTAGACGGTGGTTTAGTGCTGAAAAAACTTTGAAATTGAAGCTCTAAAAACTCATTTCAAGGTAATTTTATCCAAATCATGGGAGAAGAAGCGTGTAATTGAGTCAAGTTCAAAAATTTTCCCAGCAAAACAATTAAAGTTAGCTTTGGTGAAACTAAGGAAGGAATTTAGAGATTGGCTACTCTCCCCTGAAAATTTTCCGAAATTAAATATGAAAAACGCAATTTTTGGCATTCTTTGCTCTTATCAACAAATTTTTTTGTCAATCTTCTGGGAGCGGCTTAAGCCCTTAAAGCCCCCCCCCCCCGTGAGTGCGTCACTGGATGATATTTGAAACGAATGAAAAAATATGAACACGTAAATTTGGGTAACATTGCAACTTTTAGAAATAGAGTTGGTTGAAATTCTTGATTGTGGAAACTTTTAATTTATCAGTCGCGAATTTAAGCTTTTTTTAAAATTCTTATTACAAGACACGAGAACATACGAGCCTCCTATGGTAGCAAATAAAACGAAGCATTCAACTTTCTGACTCCCAATTTCCTACCAAATACCTCCAACACGCATCTATACTTACGACGGCACACAAAACAAAGCCTCCCAAACAAAAACACTTCTGCTAAGCGTGTCAAGATGCTAAATTCTCCATCCCTATTTCCTGTGCACTGTCACGCTTTCCGGGGCAGCACCTGCTGTTGGTGGGGATGGGGAGGACCCTTCCCCGGGATACCTGAATAGGCGAGGAGTAAGTACCAGGTGGCTGCCCCGAATATGGGAGGTAATGGTCGAGGGATACACAAAAGGACGCATTCATTTTCGCGACAGACCCCACCGAGAAAATGTTTGATTCCATCGCAGTGCGTCCAATCCATTCCATTCTCGGGTGAAGCATGATAAACCGTTTTGTTTTCGTTTTCGGCTACATCTTTATATGTAAAATTGAATGTATGTATGTATGTCTGTCCTTTATTCACTCAAACGGATTTTGCTAAAAAGTTCACAATTCGTTTGTGCTCTCACTGGGCGCATCAAGAGACCAATTGGAAAAAAAATATGACTGGTGGCTCTTTTTTTATTCCAGTTTTAGTTGAAACTTCCGCATAAAACCTCTAATTTTTTTAATTGCTTTCTTCCATAAAAATAATTATTTAGTCTTCATCTCAACTTCTCCTCGATAGCTAATTTTGCGTTTGATATTGTCTTTGCTTCACGTGGTTTTCTGAGGCTTCTCTCAATTCAAATAGTTAAGAAATGTTTCTTTCATGAGTATTCACCCTTGAATATATAATACTGCTGTTTTTATGTTTTCAAAAGTAGAAATGCATTTTTTTTAGAAAGTAATCACAGAAAAATGACGCGTATTTAAATTTGATTTTACGTTGTCCTTCACGCCGATTTAGCTGACCACGTTGTCACAAAAAATACCTTCTTGGATTTCGCATGTTGCATTTTAACCCGCTAGACGCCCGCCGGGCATATCCACTTGTTATATGGGTCATTCCGAAAAAAAATGGTACAAATCATGTCTGAAACTCTTTACTTAAAATTATCAATTTAAATAATTTCCACCAACTAATCATATTTTTTTTTTATTGAATCTCCATTTGTTTGTGTTTCATGAATTGTAAATGGCTAGTACATGACTCATTTATGAAAGGATTTTAAATATTTTAATCACTTTGTTTAACAGAGTGGACATATAACAGAGTGGACAAATAAGCCTTTAAAAATATCTGTATAATCACAAAGAAAAGTTAGAATCACAGAGCAAGCATAAAGTGGAATAAACAGCCTAAAACTGTAAGTCTGTCTGCAATTTCAAGAAAAAATCTATTTTTTTCATCATGAAATCGGCTCTAACAGAGTGGACATCCAACAGTTCAAATTAACTATCATAAGAAAAGAATGAGGTTGTTGACTACATAATTCAATGTAGCAAGCTAATCACGGCAGTTATACTACCTATATTTTTAAAAAATATATATCAGATTGAATGCAATTGTTTATTTTATTTCCAAAAGGCATATAACAGAGTGGACAATTCGAAACATAGAAAATCTAGGGACATGGATAAATAATAGTGTTTTTTGGGGAACTTTTTTTTCATTTGCGTAATAATCTGCAGAAATGGTGTCAGAAGCATCTTTTGTGCAGTGCAGTGTCATTTATTTTGTTGTTACATTTCAGTTTAATTTTAAATCGCATTTAATAGTCTAGAAATTTGAAGCTGGGACACGTTATTTTCTCCTACTTGACAAAGATAATTTTTTTTGTGTCATTTCTAAATGAGTTATACCTAAACAACTGATACTTGAAAATTTAAATGGAGAACCAATAAAAAATGCACTTAATGGGTGGTAGTTATTAAAATTGATTTTAAAAAATTCTATAGTTTCGGACATGATTTGTACCATTTTCGTCGGAATGACCCATATATAAAAATGAATGTATGTGTGTCTGAATACTTGCAGTGAATCGCTTATGTCCTTCAAAATTCCTTGTTACGGAACCGCAGATTTTCTGTTCCGTTTAACAAGCATTTTAACAATCTCTCTCTTTATCATAGGAAAATTTTGCTCTGCAGACATACCGGGTTTCTCGTAAAACATGATGACATTCTAAATTCATAATAAATAAATAAAGCCTGATTGCACGCGAGATAAAAACTAGATTCACGAAAATTTCCGTCCTTCCTTTCCCGATAATCAAAACTTCTCCTAAGTCAAATATTGACTTAGGAAGAATCTATTTGAGAACCGTAAAATTACTGTACTTAACAGTAGTAATATAAATAAAAGCAAAACAAAATAAAAGCACTCCAATGACCTGTGTTAACTACACGCACTAATTTCAGCAAGTTGTTGTTTTGTATTTGTTTTTTCTTTAAAAAAAATATTATGAAAACGCTTATGAGGAAATTTACCGAATAATACAAGTGCAAAGTGATTTTCCTAAAGAAAATCTTTCGCGATAAAAGGAAAGCAGATCATGAATTCGTAATAGCACGTTATATTAAATCATATTTTTTTAGGCAACAAAGAGAAAGTTTAAACTTGCAGACAAGTGTTACCTATTTTGTCTACAATTTGTGCCCTTAGATAAAGCTTGAAATACTTTATTTTTCTATGCAGAACTTTCAAAATCCTTTTTTGAAGGTACCTCAGTATTGAACTAGAGCAGAGATTTGTCGTACACATACAACAACCTTGAAAAACTTCAATGTTTCACTTTTCCTTCTTTCAAAATTTCATTACCCCACACTATATCGTTTCAGAAAAGAAAAGAACTGTAATTTATGTCCTTAGATAAAGCTTGAATTACTTTATATTTTTATGCAGAACTTTCAAAATCCTTTTTTGAAGATGCCTTAGCACTGAACTAGAGCAGAGATATATCGTACACATGCAACAACCTTGAAAATCTTCAATATTTCATTTTTCCTTCTTTCAGAACTTCACTACCCCACGCTCCACGTTTCAGAAAAGAACATAAAAAGCTATCGACGTAATCGTTTCAGAAACATTATCATTTTTATATCATCAGGATCTCGGTCAACTGAAATTTCGGTTTGTTGCAGTGAAAGTTCAGCTGCTGTTGTAAAAAAAAAAAATATAAAAAATTGAGGCTGCTGGAACGTGGTCGCTGGCCATGAGATTCTTCAGTCAACCCTTCTTCTGAACACGGGAGAAACGAGGTCTCAAGACCGGTAGCGACGGGATCGAGGGAGGGTGGAGGGAAGGGTGGAACTAATTGCCCGCTACACAGCGAGGATCGCGACCTGTGGTGGAGCATCTGCTGCCTACGGGAAACCGAAAAGGAAGGAGGAGGCTGCGGAGAAAGAGAGAGAGAGGAGAAAAAATTCCGAAGGCAGCACGCAGCGAAGGTATGGTCAGGAAATTCAGGAGTGCAGTAAAGTTCGCGGCAGTGCCGAGACCAAAAGTAATCTGATAAGCATATAGTTTGGATTAAATTTTAACTGATTAAAGTCACTTGCAGACGATGTTCAAAGCAATTTTCGACTAATAATTTTGGTCAATCATCAAAGCGGGAAATTGAAAAGAAAGGAGTAGCGGAGAAAGAGAGAGAGGAGAAAAATACCAAAGGCAGCACGCAGCGAAGGTATGGTCAGGAAATTCAGGAGTACAGCGTCGAAGATTAGTTGTCCATAAGTAATTTGATAAAAGCATATAGTTCGGATTAATTTTTAACTGCTTAAAGTTACTTGCAGACGATGTTCAAAGCAATAGTCGACTGATAATTTTGGTCAATCATCAAAACACGAAATTGAAAAGAAAGGAGTAGTGGAGAAAGAGAAAGGAGAAAAAATTCCGAAGGCAGCGCACAGCGAAGGTATGGTCAGGAAATTCAGGAGTGCAGTAAAGTTCTCAAAAATGGCGAGAATTAATCGTCCGAAAGTAATCTGATAAGTTATAGTTCGGATTAATTTCTAACTGATTAAAAGTCAATTGCAGACGATGTTCAAAACAATAGTCAACTAATAATTTTGGCCAATCATCAAAACGGGGGATTGAAAAGAATGAAGGAGGCTGTGGAGAAAAAGAGAGGTTTGAGAAAAAATTCCGAAGGCAGCACGGGGGGGGGGGTAGCGAAGGTATGATCAGGAATTTCAGGAGGGCAGTAAAGTTCGTGCCAGTGTCGAGAATTAATCATCATCCGAAAGTAATCTGATACGCATATTGTTCGGATTAAATTTTAACTGCTGAGAAGTCAATTGCAGACGATGTTTAAAACAATAGTCAGCTTATAATTTTGGTCAATCATCGAAACGGGGAATAGAAAAAAAGGAGTAGTGGAGAAAGAGAGAGGAGAAAAAATTCCGAAGGTAGCACGCAGCGAAGGTATAGTCAGGAAATTCAGGAGTGCAGTGAAATTCGCGGCATGGCGATTTCACGGTAACAGATGTATCAGTTTTTCACAAACAGCTTACAAAAACTAGAAATATGTTAAATCTTGCTATCTCACAACTAGCTTATTATCCGGCGTTACCCGGGTCATTTTAATAAAATGGAATACTTGAGCTTTAAATTGATAATTCATTGTTAATCGTAATCTTTGTCAGAACGTACTCATAAAACGCATTAATTTTTATCAATTTGTATGCTGAAAGGCTTATCTCTACTACTCTATATAAATTCAGAATTGAAAGAAAATGGCTCAAAAAAGTTGGGAAACACTGAGCTAGATGAAGCAACAAGATGTAAATCACGGGCATCGATATATGCGGGAAAATGGCAATTTTTCAGGTTATTATTGCGTGGTATGTGGAATCTTATTTCACGTTCAGTTGTAACATTTTAATTCTATTTAAAAAAAAAAGATTTATAATTACTTACGAGTGTTGTATGAGCGCGAGTGCTATCCTTTTTCATGTACCAGACACGTTTTCACGCCCTCCTACAGAGAAGTGATAACGTGATTAACGTTCATCTGGTTTTGAAGTACAGGATTTTTGGCCTGGCTCCCCATCAGCTGAAAATCGACCGAAATCGAAGGCAGAAACCGAAAATCCAGGTACTTTCAATTTCCTTTAAATTCAAAGTACCCGGATTTTCGGTTTCTGCTTTCGGTTTCAGTTGGTTTTCTGCTGATGGGGAGCCAGGCCCTAACCCTTGAATAACCTTGAGCGATTTTTGATTGCAATCTTAAGTTTTGAGAGTCGTACGTCAAAAGAAAACGCACGTGGTTTAAAATGAGGTAACTAATGAAGTGGTGCTACATTGATGTCGATGCTTTCGAAGCATTTATGTTTTTGTCAAAACATCGATGTTTTTACCATCCATTTTTGAAATCAATGTTTTGTTAAACATCGATATTTTACATTCGGTGTTCTTCGATATCGATGTTTTATATTTGAATAACATTCCAAAATATTTACGAAAAACAGGAATATGTTTACAATAATAAAAGCTTCATTATTAATTAGTTATTGCGAGATCTATTTCATCGAAAACAATTTTCTTTTTACTTCCTTTTACGTAGTAAAGGAAGTATTGTGATCGCGAAAAAAAAATCACTCAAATTTGAGTCTAAATTTTGATTTTGATCACCCCCGAATGAAAATTCCTTAGTTTTTTTGACCTGTCAGCACGTGTATATGTACCTAGCAACATTTTAGCAGCCGAAAATTTTTTTTCAACCACCCCCGAGTTAATTACGACGAGTTTTCTCGTGACGTCTGTATGTACGTGTGTGCGTATGTGGGTCGCATAACTCAAAAACTATATGCCGTAGAAGCTTCTAGCTTGGTATGTAGGCTCTGAGGATGGTCTAGTTGTGCACCTCCCCTTGTGGTTGCATTTGAATGTTCCCAAGGGGGTGTTTTACCCCTTTTTTGGGGTAAATCAGTGTTAATTTCAATGCAGACTCAAGTGATATGAATTGGCGCGACCACTTGGCGATATGTCGCCAAGCTTTTGGTCGCCGTTTGACGCCAACTTGGCGACATATCGCCAAGTTGGCGACAAATTTGGCGAAAAAAATATTTTTCGAATTTGGGTTCAACTTGGCGCTATTGGCGATATTTTGCGAAAAATTCACTGAATGATATTAAAATCAGCAATATTTAGAAAATTAACCATTGCAAAATATTTTTTGCATTGTTTCGTGGCAGATTAGGGGAGTAAATATTTGAATTGTTACCTTGCTCACTCCAAGCACTTTTTTTAACACTTAAGGCAACTACTAAGAAATTTACACGTAAAAGGAAGTAGTGTGGGGTCCATACCAGATTTTTTTAGCTGTCTATTGAAGTTGACTTATATTGCAGAAAAGTTAACAATCCTTTTTTTCCAATGCAGTATTAAAAAGAATTTTGAGTATTTCTAAAAAAAATTTCAAATGTAAGCAGGTTTTTTTTATTATGGTTTTCCACTTAACCCATTAATGCCTAGCGTCCCTTTTTAGGGACGGTCCAAAAAAGGGTCTGAATTTCCCCAAAATGATTATTTCAACCAAATAATAGTGTTCAATTAGTACCTTGGTATTGTTTCAATTCGTTATTAACAGATTGCAGCACATAACCATTGTAAAGTGTGTTCTGTAGCAGTTTTAATATGATCTTTATCAAAAATGACATCGTTCACAATCTCAAGAAAAAAAGCGAAGTTTTCAAAGTTATTCCCAGCTTCCCAGTTTATGTTAATTGCTGATTTTATTTCTTCTTATAAAATGTCTTTTTAAATATTGTATCGTAGGCAGAAAAAATATTTTAGTAAAAAAAGTATGTACCCTCTGGGTCTATCGTAACTTTTAAAGGACGATTTTTCTTTCCTTAATGAAAAAATTGTTTTTTACATAATATTTTTTTAATTATTTTTCCTGTCCATTAAGCACTGTTTGTAACCAGTATACAAAACATTTTTGGGAAAAAAATGTCCGGCATTAATGGGTTAAGTATATATAAACTTGCAATCCTTAGTTTCAACAAGTCATTGATTTAAAAAAAAATATATAATTCTGCTTTAAATTTGTACTTAGTATTCATTTGAGTTGAAATAAATAATTGTACTCTTAGAATATAATTTGAGTTTTAAACATAATTTATACAATTCTTCCATGTAGTTTCGCGGGAAGCTGGAACAAGTATATCTACTAAACAATCAGCTCTTATGGATTACTAGCTGCGTGGCCCGGCGTTGCACGGGCTGTAATGTAGTGAAGGCAGTTTGAGAAAACTACTCGCCACCAAGGCGACTCGCCTTTAAAGTAATGAGGAAAGTTTAAACAGTTTACTCGCCGTCAAGGCGGCTCGCCTTTACAGTAACGAGGAAAGTTTCAATAAACTACTCGCCGCCAAGGCGGCTCGCCTTTAAAGTACCAAGGAAAAGTTTAATAAACTACTCCCCGATAAAGCGGCTCGCTAAAAAGCTTTCCTGCATCAAAGAATCAATCGAATTATTTGCACATGCTTCCTCAAAAATAAAGACGATGTCAAGTAGCGCATGCTTAGCACAAACAGCTTTTTTCCTGTGAAATTAATTGCAAAATTCTAAACGAAAAAGTTCTTTTAATATTTGGATTGCAGCCAAAAAAAAGCCCCTTCTAAAAACAGCAATTGCAATTTTATTTAAAAACACATTTTCAAAATGGTACCAGAGAAAAATATGTCATTAATAATTAGAAAAAAAACAATTGTTAGAACTTTGTTAAACACGCATTCAAAACGACAATGGAAAAAAATAACACTCTTTCATTTTAAAAAGTTCAATTTAATTAACGTTTTAATTTAAAATCGCAACGGAAAGAAATAAATATCTTGGAATTTTAAATAGTTCAATAATTTAATTAACGTTTTAATTCAAAATGGCAACGGTAGGAAATAAATATCTTGGAATTTTAAACAGTTCAATAATTTAATTAACGTTTTAATTCAAAATGGCAAAGATAGGAAATAAATATCTTGGAGTTTTAAACAGTTCAATAATTTAATTAACGTTTTTATTCAAAATGGCAACGGTAAGAAATAAATGTCTTGGAAGTTTAATCATTTATTAGGCTTAATCGCTTTAAACTTGACTACTTATTAATTGATATCTTCGCTCATTAAAATCGTATAATTATATAAATTGAAACTAATGAAGCCTGAAAAATTACCTATCTATCGGTACCTGGTTCGACTTTCAGTTCATTGGCGTTCAAGAGAAATAAGCGTGACATAGAAAGATAGTTAGAAAGAAAGATACTCAGTTTTTAATATAAGTAGACTAGCTGCCAGGGCAGCTAGATTAGCTTCCTGCGGCATGTTGATGCATAACGTCCCCCCTCTCTAACTTTTACCTCATTCTGAAGTTTTATTTGATATAATTTAATGTTCATTCGATTTCAAGACGTACCACGAACGTGGCCCGGCGTTGCACGGGCACTTCGTGCCCTGAAAGTAGTGAGGAAAATGTCAAGAAACTACTCCCCGCCAAAGCGGCTCACTAACAGGCGCTTCACGCCTTTACTTTTTTCCTGTATAAAAAAAATCATTCGAATTATTGAGATGCTTCGCGCCTTCAAGATGGTGAGGAAAGTTTCAGTAAGTTCAGCTCAGGCGCGGATCCAGAGTGGGGTCATGGGGATCATGACCCCCCCCCCCTTAACCGACCAAATATAGCAAAAAATTGCATTTTTGGGACTTATTTTACGAAAAAACTGCCAAACCACCCCATTTTTGCACAAAAATTGCACTTTGACCCCCCCCCCTTTCCGAAAATGACCCCCTCCTTAACCAGAAGCTGGATCCGCCCTTGGTTCAGCTCGCTCAAAGGAGAAAAAGCAGCATTGATACTCAGTTTTTAATATAAGTAGACTAGCTGCCAGGGCAGCTAGATTAGCTTCCTGCGGCATGTTGATGCACAACGTGCCCCCTCTCTAACTTTTACCTCATTCTGATGTTATATTATTTGGTATAATTTAATGTTAATTAGATTTCAAGACATACCACACACGTGACCCAGCGTTGCACGGGCACTTCGTGCCTTGAAAGTGGTGAGGAAAATTTCAAGAAACTACTCCCCGCCAAGGCGGCTCGCTAACAGGCGCTTTACGCCTTCACTTTTTTTCCTGCATCAAAAAAATCATTTGAATCATTGAGATGCTTCGCTCCTTCAAAATGGTGACGAAAATTACAGCAACTTCTGCTCGCTCAAGTGAAAGAAGCAGACACAGATACTCAGTTTTTAATATAAGTAGATGGCTTTTCAACAAATAAATGTTTCAAAATATTACAAGTAGCTAGCGATGAAAATACTACGTAAGTAACCCGCTTATGAGTTTCGTGTTTGATTTAGTTAAGCCTTCATTCTAAATTCTCATTCTCATTGTTATCACTGTTTCATAGCAACGACGTTTTGCAAGAATGGATTTCATATTTAATCATTTATTAGGCTTAATCGCTTTAAACTTGACTACTTATTAATTGATATCTTCACTAATTAAAATCGTATAATTATATCAATTGAAACTAATGAAGCCTGAAAAATTACCTATCTATCGGTACCTGGTTCGATTTTCAGGTCATTGGCGTTCAGGAGAAAGAAGCGTGACATAGAAAGATAGTTAGAAAGATAGAAAGAAAGATAGTTAGAAAGATACTCAGTTTTTAATATAAGTAGATGGCTCTTCAACAAATGAATGTTTCAAAATATTACAAGTAGCTAGCGATAAAAATACTATGTAAGTCGCCCGCTTATGAGTTTCGTGTTTGATTTAGTTAAGCCTTCATTCAAAATTCTCATTTTCATTTTTATTATTGTTTCATGGCATGGCAACCACGTTTTGCAATGCAAGAATGGATTTCATATTTAATCATTTATTAGGCTTAATCGCTTTAAACTTGACTACTTATTAATTGATATCTTCGCTAATTAAAATCGTATAATTATATAGATTGAAACTAATGAAGCTTGAAAAATTACCTATCTATCGGTACCTGGTTCGACTTTCAGTTCATTGGCGTTCAGGAGAAAGAAGCGTGACATAGAAAGATAGTTAGAAAGAAAGATAGTTAGAAAGAAAGATAGTTAGAAAGATAGTTAGAAAGATACTCAGTTTTTAATATAAGTAGACTAGCTGCCAGGGCAGCTAGATTAGCTTCCTGCGGCATGTTGATGCATAAGTTCCCCCCTCTCTAACTTTTACCTCATTCTGAAGTTATATTATTTGATATAATATAATGTTCATTCGATTTCAAGACATACCACGCACGTGGCCCGGCGTTGCACGGGCACTTCGTGCCCTGAAAGTAGTGAGAAAAAAAATTTAAAGAAACTACTCCCCGCCAAGGCGGCTCGCTTACAGGCGCTTCACGCCTTTACTTTTTTCCTATATAAAAAAAATCATTCGAATTATTGAGATGCTTCACGTCTTCAAGATGGTGAGGAAAGTTTCAGTAAGTTCAGCTCGCTCAAAGGAAAAAAGCAGACATAGATACTCAGTTTTTAATATAAGTAGATGGCTCTTCAACAAATAAATGTTTCAAAATATTACCAGTAGCTAGCGATAAAAATTCTACGTAAGTGGCCCGCTTATGAGTTTCGTGTTTGATTTAGTTAAGCCTTCATTCAAAATTCTCATTATCATTGTTATTATACTGTTTCATAGCAACGACGGTTTGCAAGAATGGATTTCATATTTAATCATTTATTAGGCTTAATCGCTTCAAACTTGACTACTTATTAATTGATATCTTCGCTAATTAAAATCGTATAATTATATCAATTGAAACTAATGAAGTCTGAAAAATTACCTATCTATCGGTACCTGGTTCGACTTTCAGGTCATTGGCGTTCAGGAGAAAGAAGCGTGACATAGAAAGAAAGATAGTTAGAAAGAAAGATAGTTAGAAAGATACTCAGTTTTTAATATAAGTAGATATTTCTTTTTCTCTTCTTTATTTTTTTTCTTTCCCCTTTGTGTGTGTGTGCATGTTAGCAACTTCAAAATTTTGAACTAATTTCTCTAATTGATTCGCAATTATTATTAAGTAATTTACTCTAAGTTTTGTATTATTCAGGTTCAAATTTAAAAGATGCTACAATATTATTAAAATTAATTTGTATTGATGTTTTAGTTGTTTTGTATTTTTAATGTATACGTTACTAGAGTTACCCGCCACGGCTTTGCCCGTGGTAAAATTTAAAGGATTTTTGCTGCTGCCGTTGTATCCATAATGCACGAATTAAAAAAAATATCTGTGCAGTAAATAATTTCTTTCTACCTATTTTTGACAAAAATCAAACAAAATTCTAGTGTCAGCTATAATGGAATGATAGTTCCATTACAACTTTTGATGGGTTTAAATGGTCAAGTTAATTTATTGGTCGATTTTTTTCATTTTAATGAGGCTTTTGGAATGACTGGAACCAATATCTCGAAAGGCACGTCAAAGATTTTTTCTCTTTAATGCTTTTGAAACTTGCTTTTCTCTGTAATGCTTTGTAATGCTTTTGAAGAAAATTTCTATAACTGAGTAATAAGTTTTTAATTGCCTAATTTTAGTTAAATTTCAAGAAATCTAGGGCGAATTGAAAAATTTCGGCTTCGAAGTTCAGATCATCAGTATGCTGACGGATTTTGTACCAATTTTAATAATCATACGTTGCGTAAATTTTGCAGGAGAGCGTTTGACCCGCGACTCATGACGTCACCAAACTTTGATTTTATATAAATAGATTTATCCGTTTGCATTACTTAATTTCAAATGATAATAATAATGATCATTTTCATTTGTAATTATAAATTTTTTGAAAGTTCAAAAATAGTTTTATTTGTTGATTAATTACTGTGAATTTAGTTCTAGCAACAAACAATTGTTTTTAATTTATTGTGTAAAAATATATACATTGAAACATTCGATGTTTCATAGCATCGACGTTTTAAAACATCGATGATTTGGGGTCGATACATCGATACCATCGATGTTTTAATTTTGAACATCGACGATTTTCCATCGATATCGCACAACTAGTAGCGTGACATCGATATCGATGTTTTCGAAACATCGATATTTTTGTTAAAACATCGATGTTTTTACCTTCAATGTTTGTGGTTCGACTTTTTCCTATCATCGACGCTTTTTCGGTGTCGATATTTAATCAAAAAATGCCCTTAACATATGAATACAGGTTACAGTTATGATGAAAAAGCTTTACTATTAATTAGTTATTGCGTGTGATCTATCATATCGGGAAGAGTTTTCTATTGTTAGTTGTCAGTAGAAGTAGATTGATATTGCGGATAAAAGCAATTCTTTTTCCAGTACAGTCAAGAAGAATGTTGAGTGTTTTTGAAGTTTTTCCCAAATATGAACATGAGTTTTTTATTACAGTTTTCTTCTAAGATAAAAAGGAAACTCGATTATTGTCCCCATTCTCAATGAGTCCCAATTATTTAATAAATGAATGAGTCCCAATTCATTTATTTAAAAAGCTATAATTAAGATACTTAAAATACATTTCAGGTCGCTATAAATATTTGTCGTTCTTAAATATAATTTGAGTTTTAAATGCAAATTTCACAATTCTTTCATGTAATTTGCTGGAATAAAGTACACCAGAACAATATTGAATTAAGTATTTATTTCTTTTTCTCTACTTTACCTTTTCTCTCTTTTTTTTTCTTCTTTTTTGTGTGTTTCTGTTATATACTTTGAAAATTTTAAGTTTTTCTATTTGATTCTTAATATTTATGAAATAACTTACCTTTTGTGTTTTTTCATTATTAAGGTGGAACGTAACCCTTTTTATTAATTTGTATAGACGTTTCAATTTTGTATTTTTAATGCGTAAGTACCCTTTACTACTTTGAAAGATTAATAATTAATTATCATTACTATTGTAAACTTTTCTTTGATAGTTCAAAACCTTCTTAATTATTAGAGTTATTACTCTGAATTCAGTCTAGCGTTAAAATATTTTTGTGCGTTTAATATGCAAAAATATTCATTAAAAAGTTTGATGCTTCAGAACATTGATGTTTCAAAACATCGATATTTTTAGGTTGATGTATAGATATCATCGATGTTTTGTTTTTGAAGATCGATGTTTTGGAACATTGACGTTTTTTCCTCAATGACGCACCACTACTTCATAGCATCACAAAATTTGCATCATTTATCGCATTGCACAGAATATTACAATAGTACTAGTCTCTGAGGTGGCCGCCTACGGCGGGATGGTGTACACTGTATTCGAAGGGTTAACCTATGGTTTTTGGTTTAACTTCGATAGCTTTAAATTAGCCGCGATGAAGACTGAAAAATTACGAAAATATCGATATCTGGTCCAATGATGAGTTCACTAGCGTTTGAGAGAACTAAGGATAATTTTAAAAAAAATCCAACTTGCCCCCCCACAAACATTAATAAATATATTTAAAATAAAATAAAGAGTGAAAATTGAATCTAGAGTATGTTTACGTGTTTAAAATGTCTATCTACAATTAACGTTATGATAATCAATTAAAATTTGTTCCTTTTAATACTGGTTCACAAAATGGTTATCTGAATCTGGCAGCACGGAGCAAGGAGCTTCTTCCACTTAGTCCTGGCAAAACCAGATTCCGAAAGAAAAAAATAAATAACCTGCTTTGAAAAACAATAAAACGGGTTCACATTTTTGGTAAATTAGACGGGAAACAAGTTATATTTATTTTCACGGTTTCTATGTTTTCACAAAGTCGAGAATCTTAGCGAACAGATGTCAAAAACCTCGGAAAAGGAATCCAGACCAACTCCCCATTCTTCAGCTTCAGATGGGTCGGTAGACACCATTATTTGCGGAGCTGAATGTACAAATGCTTTATGCAGTAATCTTTTGTTTTTTTAATTTATGTTTTCGTATACACGTATTTTGTTCATTGCTTTTCTTTCTTAACTGGGCAATTCGTTTCATACCATAGTGTTGTTCTGTAGTTTAATTTGATTCTAGCAAAAGATATATATGTTTAGGAGATTGTGAAAAGGTTTTCGAGTCAGAACTAGTTTTATTGCCTCTAGCAGTGTGTTGAATAGACGATCTTTCAATTGCGGGAAATTAATTCCTGAAATGAATTCGAGCCGATTACGGGGTTAAAACAGCAAAACATTTTCTTGCCGTCGAACTAAATTTTGCTACATAACGGTTTGTTTTTAGTTTGAACTAGCTGATTGCCCGTCGTTGCCCGGGTGCTTATCAACCCTTTTATGCCCAAGTTTTTTTAACAATTTTTTTCAATTTTTATCTGCTTAAAACTCTTACTTGGAATGGTTTTTTTCCTTCATTTTAGGCTTAAAATAGTTCGCCATTGCCATATTTATTAAGTTATTTAACATCCTGTTTATGGGATATTTTGCAGATATGTGAGCAAAATACGACCATACTTGACTTTACTTTTGCAAAGTAACATTACAAAAGGCATCTGTGATCAATTTTAAGCAAATCATTTTAAAATAGTTTAATTTTATGAAAAACTAGGTGACCCGTGCGGAATTCCGCAAAAAAAAAAAAAAAAAAACTCTAAACTTAAAATTTAATACGACAATTTTTATTGGCTTCATTATCTGCCCGAAGTTGCAGCGCTGTGTCGAAAGCTATAAAGAAAAGTCCAGCGTATGTTGGTGTAGTCCCTGCCGGAGGTTGCAAGTTCCCGATCATATGGTACACTTGACCATGTAGTTTAAAACAATATGGACCTCTGCCAGGAATGTTAACTGAGTCCACTTTGACTGAAGCGAAGGCCAAAGCATTGTTGAATTGTCTAATATTGTCTAGGTAGTAGACACCTTCCTATTAGTCTGCCTGTTGGTACCTTGTTCCTTGGCATTGTAAAATCTTGTACGTTTGCACAACATCGCCATCTACTGCCGTCGTTCTGACAACTTTTCAAAGAGATCAAAGACACGTTCACTTTTACAACTACTACAAAAGTGATACCCTATATTAAAATCAAATACCCAAGGCTACTACTAAACTAAATACAAACGTTATCGCAAAACTACCATAGTATTTTGAAACAATAAAAGTTACAATTAAGGTTTACCGAGCTAAGCCTTGGCTTGAAATGTCGCATTTAAAATTGGTTTGAACAACAATGGTAACGATTTTAACAGTTGAGCAAAAAATTTAACTTTTTCAAACTTCAATCGCTTATAAGTCGCTTAAACGTGGATTTTCGAGATTCTCGTTACGCGGCGCTAGCGGAGAAACGTTCTAAAGAACGCATTTTTTTTAATCTTTCGAATGAAATCAAAATGGAGACGATACGACAATTATTTCGGCTAGATAGGGTCAGGGCCGTGCTTAGGGGGTGGCACACTGTGCAACCGCACAGGGCCGCTAAAATATTTTGGAAATTTTGGGGCCGCTAAAATATTACAAAAGAAAAAATGTTTTTGAGTGCACGTGGAGAAAAAAACTTTGAAAAAAAAAACTTTTTCTTCAAACTACTTTTTTGAACTTTCAAAATATTCAAAATACAAACCGCTTTTGGCGGTGTGTCCAATTCTTCAATTAGTTTCTCTGCCAGGAGCAAACTTGTCTTTTGGAATAATTCAGCAAATATAAATCTTATTTTCTACTTCTACTCAGCGATGGGACATTCTAAAGCGGTATGTTAAAAATGTTACAATTGAGCTTTTATCTAACACAAGATGGGAATGCCGAATAGAAAGTATCAAAAATATTAGATTTCAAATTGACGGATATTTATGACAAATTAGTTGAGATATCGGAAATTGCAATGGGGTTAAAATGCAAATTGAGTTTCAAATTTCTCACTTCTTTCTTTATGTATATGGTACGAATTGCTTGTTCAAATTAATTTCTTTAGGAAAGCAAAGGAAAATTGAGAAAAACGCTTATTTTTTTAGAAAAGTTGAAAAACACTGACTTTGAAATTCTCAAGAGCGGATCTAAACATTTTTCAAGAGAGGGGAGATTTTTTTTATATTACTTACCCATTACTTACATACCGTGGTTTAGATCTCTAGATTATAAAATTTCAGTCTTTTAATTCCGAAACATTTCCGGAGTTAAACCCCTGAATCATAGCCTCTCTTAATATCATCGAAGTCATCAAAAATTACAGTTTTTGTATTTCGCTTCTAAACCTCAATACCGAAAAATTGTGAGGAGAGAATTCTCCGGGTTGAGTCCCCTAACTTCTGTCCTTGACTTGAATTTTCTATTCCCCTAATATCATCGAAGTCATCTAAAATTACGTTTTTTTTTTTTTTTTAAATCTATACCGAAAAATTGTAGGGAGAGAACTTTCGGGTTTGTGTCCCCCAACTTCTTCCCTCCTGGCATCATCAGAGATCGTCTATGAATTGTGTTTTCGGGGAAGACGGAAGAGTCCAGAACAACATTTCTGTCCCAAATGTCATCAAAGACGAACTTCAATTGCCCCCCCCCCTTTTTTTAATTTAATTTCGAAACATTTCCGAATACAGAACTCACCCCAACGAAAACATAGTCGAAGATTGCTTAAAATTCTATATTTTAAGATTAAATATCGTAAAAGTGCCGACGTAGGGCCCCTCAAGGAAGGGATCGTAATTCCTTTGTATCCGTCTTAAAATTTTGAAATTGCAGCGAAAGATTTAGCTCTCTATCATTGGAAATGAATACTAATGAAATTTCTTCTCCTCCTGTTAACACTCTTCGTAGAAATAGTGTTAAGAAACAATTTTCTTACGAGTCAATCTTTTATGTACACCTAGGAACGTTTTCAAAAAAAAAAAAAGACTCTATTAAGAAATTTGGATTTCTTTGCAATACTCCAGCATTAAAAACAGAGCATGATTTAATAACTAATTGCAATAACTTGGCGTTAGAATTAGACGATGTGAATGGATCCGATTTATACACAGAGTTAAAAGTTTTTATACATTTCCCTCCAGAGAAACTTTAATTTCAATCACTTAAATATTTGTTTGAAAACAGTTTCCAAAATGTATTGCTAAATTTTGTTTTTGATTTACGGATTTTCTAACTATTTCAGCTACAGTGGTCTCGGCAGAACCTTCATTCTCAAAGCTAAAATGAATTAAAAAACGTATTTAAGATCTATTATGATTAAAATGCTCTAGCACTAATATCGATTAAAAATGATTTTTGTATTTCTTTAGATTTTTCACACTTAATTGATGAATTTGCTGCTCAAAAAGCTAGAAAAATTATTCCTCATTAAATCGCTTACTTTATTTTATTTTGTTTATTAATCTCTAGATTTTTCTTTTTCTAAATAAATGTTTGTTTTTGGTAAATTTTGATTGTGTCCTGTGTCTTTTCTTTTTTTCTTTTTATTTTTAATTCACATTCTATAACAATTTTATAGTAAAATGTCAGAATAATTTCCGGTTTTTATGTGTTGGGATTGGTGCATGTTGCGGTGTGTAATAATTTAAATGTAATATGTTTTATGAGAAATGGGAAATAAATAAATAAAAAAATGTTTATTTCTTTACTATTAAAACAAATTTCGCACAGTGCCGCTAAAACTCTAAGCACGCCCCTGGATAGGGTCAATTTTGTGCCCAAAAATTGAAGTTCGAATAAAAAACGAACCGACAGTTTTTAGAGGGTGGGTCTAATTTTCGTCAATAGCCCGCGGGATAAGCTTCAAAATCATAAATTTTCGTGCAATTCGATAAAGAAATGAGCGAATTTCGACCGGGTATAGGATTCGGCTTAGAGAAATAATATATGGAGATAAGCTCGCAAAAAAACTTACTTTCTGTGGCTATCCATGCTGGAACGTAGCTTAACTGATTTGTCGGAAAATAGCTGTCAATAAATAAACTCTGATGTCCAAGTAGTGGCTCTAACTGGTTTTCTCAAGAAGAAGGACTATTTAACTTGTGAAAAATAGCTTTAGTAAAATGATATTCCCATTACAGGTTTTTGAATGCAGTAACTAACAAGCGCCCCGTTTTTAGGCTACTGTGCATAAATGAGTTAATCCGTACTAGCTCTAAAAAAAATATTTGAATGAATTCTTTCCAAGTGGGCGTATAAAAATGGCATCAATCTGTCTTTTGCATAATTCCTTTAATAGGAAGTCCCAAAAAAAAAAAAAAATGCTCGCAAAAATTAGAATTTAGTATCTGTTGGAACCTCTAACTTTTCAACTTCATGCAATATTTGTGCCAATGTTCCCAAAAAATTAGAACATAATTTATAATTGCTTTTAACTTATTTCATGCTAAAATGAAAAAATGAAATAAGTGAGCCTTAAATTGTTTATTCATTGTTAATCGTAATCTTTGTTGGAAAATACTCATATTTAAATGTGTTAAATTTCATCAATTTCTATGCTTAAGCCTTTATACCCCGACGGGAATCAGAAGTCCCGGTTATATTAATTTAGTATTATGGATCTCAAATGGTTGGAACCATGCTGAAGCTTTTAAGTACCACTCCTTGTACTTTGCGGAGAGGCCGACAGATGGTACCTGCGATCGGATACAGTTTTTTTAGGGGCCCTAAGGCGTAGGGGGCCTGGGACCCCCAAAAATTTCAAAACTTTTTTACTCGATAAATATGTTTGTTGATCTATTTTCAACTAAAAAAACCAAAAAAATATATCAAAAATCTTTGATAAATTAATTTGGGACATAAAGGGTTAAAATCTTATAGCTCTATATATTCAGAATTGAAAGAAAATGGCCATTTTGAGACAAAAAATTTGAATTTTGAGCTTTTTGGATATTTTTAAAATTTCAAAACCCCGCCTATGTGAATTCTAGTGCATTAAAGAACCTTTGTGCCAAGTTTGACGAAAACCCGACGAAAACTGGATTTGTAGAAGGAACGAACATACAAATATACAAAAACATACATCCATAGATTGAGCAATGACAAATTGCTATATGTTTTTTTTTTGGACATTAAGCGTTCGTGCAGTCCCTCTTTACTGTAAAACCAGCTTATACTGTAAAACCAGCAATTTATTTTTTGCAGCGTAAAAGTCTCGCTGTAGCCTATGATAAACAGGTTTTCAATATTAAAAGCATTCGAACATACCTGAATACAGCTGTTGACAAACAGTAAATTTTAGTTACATGTTTAATTTTCATGCGTAAAATTTCTATTTTGACTTCTTTATAATATCTAATTCTCTCAAGCCTTAATTCGCGAAGAAATAATTCAGTCTCGTCGCATTTTTCTTTAGACTAGAGTTGAGCTAAAGGCTATAAACAAAATATCACCGAGCAGACCTGCCACTTAGTATTTTTTGTAGCTCTACAAATTGTAGACAACTTTATTGCTCGACTTTTCACGAATGTTTTCATTTAATTAGTCTTCCGAAACTTTCGTGCATACAAATTATGAATCTTTACTTCCACTTCTTTCAAGATAGCATCAAGTTCGCGTAGTAAAATCGTGATAGTCAACATTTTCTCCTACTACATCTGAACCTAGAATTTTGTCTTTTTGCTTTGTAAGTATAATTTTTGTTGGATTGAGTTGTAAACGTGCATGACTTTATTTGTCGAACGAAAAAAAGACGGAAAAAAGTGTTTTTGTGGTAATATGTTAGAAATTCCACGTGGTAACCGTTGACGACATTTTATAACTTAAAATTGCTCCTACCCCTGGCTTAGTGAAATCAATGTACTGTCTGTTTGCGTTTTGTGCGCCTGGCAGCCACGGATACTTCCATTTGAAAAAGGGGAGATAAGTTTAGGATGCGCATTGCGCACTTCCCGATGCCTTTAGTTTTTGCTCGCTTGCGACTTCCTCATTGCATTTCCCCCCTATTTCGAGACAGTCTGAAGAGACTTGGCGCGTGCGCAGATACGACGGAGGTTTCGTAAAAAAATGTTAGGCAGTATTTACATGTTAGTGGGCGTGGTTTCTGTTGTTTTCCGATAAAATTGCATTGTGTTTACACCTTTTGCGCTCGCCCTTCCCCCTGGAAAAACTTGAAACGACGGGCCTGGTTGAAGCTAAGAAAATTGATCATTGTTTTCAGTTGATTTAGAAAGACCAGTGTTGGTAAATATTGGGCCGTGGTGGCCCGATCGGTAAGGCATCGGACTCGTGTCCGGAGGGACCCGGGTTCGAAACCCAGCCGATCAAAGATCCACCGCCTTGATTAATGGTGGCTGGGAGGGGTTAAAAATGTCGTGGTCACAAAGTCCTCCAAGTGAAACGATACCTCTGGGGGTGCTGGGCCCTAGGGTTTGCTCGACCCTAGGTTCTGGTTCAAAATTAAGAACAGAGCGCCCTTCAGGGCCCTATCCCGGTTAAACCACGAAGCTGTGGTAGGTACGGGGGACCCTGGAGGTGTGAAACGAAATGTTGGTAAATATTGTGTGTTTCGACTTGCAAAACGATTAAAATCATGCTTTTTTTCCTTTCAGCATTGGCTTGTTATTGCCGCGGAAAGGAAATGACTCGACGCCTCCTCTGCGCCAGATGTACGCCATCTTCGAGGAAATCGTCGGGCCACACCCACAGCATACGAAACACCCCCCAAAGGATCGCTCCAAGAGTGAGGACGATCCGGGGACGGTGACCGACCCAGAGGCCAATGGCACAACACCGGATTCTTCCACGGGTCCTTCCATACAGCACTATGCCAGAACAAGGACGAAGAGACACAACCTCCTCTATGGACAACATTCTCACAGCCTTCCTCGCAAGAAACCACTCTCTGCTGAGGATTCAGACGACGCTTCTTCGGGTAATCCACTTCTGGACACTATCAGTGTGCTCACGTATGATCCGCACGACGATTCGGACGATTATTACGATTTGAATGGGGGTGGGAAAAAAGAAAATGTCAACGAAGATGAAGGCTATTCCTCTACCAAATGTCGAAATGAGAGCAGAGAGAAGAATCTGCATGGTGTTGTAGGCGATAGAGATTCGATCGCATATGCTGGCTCTAGTTCGATTGATAGTGGTTATAAGAGCTTTTGCCCCACCCCTGAAATGCCTGATCCTTCCATTTACGGATCGGATGTAAGGACTAACCTTTGCCCTACCAGAATGTGCATCGAACAGCCAGGCAGGACCAAAGACGACACCGACACGCGTTCCTATTCATTTGGAGCGTATGACAGGTGTGGTGATAAGTCCCACCTTATGGTAGGAACAAAGACTCTTGGGAGGCAAGGGGGTCAAGTGTCCTCATCGCCCCTTAGAGATTCTCCGCAGAGAAGATCGGATTCGAGTCTTTATGATGTTAACTTAGATCATTTGATGTACCTCAGGCAATCTTTACTGAGTGCCATACAAAAATGTCAATCTTCAAAGACAGATTCATGTGCCAAAGAGTGCACGAAAGAGACTCCCAAAAATGACGAGCAGTCCTCCAAAACATACCAAAAAACGGTTCGCTTCAACACTGATGTTGAAGTTTCGACTCTGAGCTCCGCTCCTCATCAAAGTGAGGATTCTGGAGGCAAATCTCCATCGGAGACTGAACCAGTGAAAGTTCAGCAGTCTAAATCCATTCTGAAGGACCCTTTATGTGCAAATCTACGCTCCCAGCTAGAATCTGGTGCAGGCGACTGCACCTTGGAAGAAGAAATCGATTCTCTTTTGTATGGCAGAGCTGAATTTTATGACCTCGAAAGTGTAGATGATTTTCCTTGCAGTTATGTGACAATGATCGAAGAGAAATATCGCAGTGCTAAACCAAGTCTTGCCAAAGTTAGAAAACTCAAAGGTAATCTACGACTTTTAATTTGTTGTCTATCTATTCAAGCGATTTTGCCTGTAATCATAAGAACGATGTGTGGTAATCACTGTTAATCCCCAAACCTATTTTGCTAAAACTTGAGGCTGAAATTTATGCATGTGTTGTACAGAGTGTATATTCAGTATTGTTTTTTTATCGTTTTCTTTTCGAAATTATATTGAAGGACTTTTCCAGTTCATCAAGGAAAACACATTTAAAACCTTATTTCTTGCTACAAATTATGAACTGTCCATTTACTGGTCGATCTGCCCCAAATAATGTTATGAAGGAAACTACTTCAGCTTCTCCGTAGTTTTAGTATGAGTTCACCAACTTTTGAACACGTTACACTTTTTTAGATTCTTGAACACTGGTCTTGAGAATTACCTTTTAATCGTTACTGGTTGATTCTGCTTGATACAACAAACCAAACATTCCATTGTTGAAGAAATTTCATATAAAATGGATTTTTTTTTTTTTTTTTAAGTTTTCTGACTGTCAGTTTTACTATGAATAAACCAACTTTTAAAAAATATAACACTTTTTTAATTTTTTGGGGAGATTTTTCTCGGGCTCCTTTAATTAACAACTGGCTGCTTCTGATTGCCACAAGAGAGTAAGGTAAACATTCCATTCTCAAAGAAATTTCACATAAAAACGGAACTTTTTCAAAACTTAGTTTATTGACCTTCTGTTTGAATATGAATCCACATCCTTTTTAAACACGTTACATGTTTTTAGATTTTTGAAAACTCGGTCTTGAGCAATTACCTATGATTAACAGCTGGCAGCTTCTGATTTGCCATAACAGAGCAAGGTAAACATTCCATTGTGGAACAGATTGTACATGAAGATGGAACACCTTTTTTTTTCTTAATTCAGTTTGCTGACCGCCATGACTAAATAGCTTACCGAATCCGATTTCATATTTTTGCTGATTAAAGTAATGGGAAGTTAAGAGTTAGAATTATGAGGCATTCTTATCTGTTGGGCGGCGTCTCGGTTGCAGTTCACGATCGAGAAACGCGATAAAAGGCTTACAACGAGTTCGAAGCACCCTGTAACGTGAATGAAATACATACGATACAGATCTTTCTGTCAGTCAAAGAACAGTTCTCCTCCCTTTAAAAACTAGAATCAAGATTTCCACCATTGCCATTTCCTCAGTGCGTAATCTTGGGGTGAAAAAAATCTTCAAGCTGCAGACCTATTTTAAAAAGCGATTCCTGGAAGAAGACGGTAAATAGCTTTTAAAAATATTTTTGGCAACGCCTGCTGGTTAGCAGTTGAAATTTCTGAGGTTAAAGAACTGCATTAATGATGGTTAGGGAATTAGTTAAAAAAATACAGAATTAGGGAATTACACACTAAAAATTTTTAAAACTTTTTACGGTAGCAAAATGTTGTCGACATTCTTTCGAATTATTTATTTGCATAACAACGGGTAAGACAAGGGTTTCAAGTGGTATATATATATATTTTTTTTTTCATTTTTCCCATGTAAAGCTGGCGAGACACGATTAATCATTTTTACCTGGCAGTTTTTCACATAATTTATGTTTAAATTAAACCTAAAAGACGATTGGGAGTGTCTTTTTTTTTTTTTTTTTTGTTTCACATGGAATTTCAATCGTCTTGAACGGTTGCATAATCTCGCTGATTGGCATAAATAAAAGCTACATTTGACCGACTTATTTTTCAATACTGAGTCATATTATTTAATGTAATCATTCTATCATTTTATTGCAGAAGACAATCATTTGATTTTAAAAACGTAGACACCTGCAAATATTGCCAATTGTGTGTTTCTGGTTTGTTCGTTTTTAATGTGTTTTCCAGAACAACTACTGTTGTAGCATTGCTCAGTTTGCAAGCCAAAATCTCTCAAATGAGAAAAAATTTTGAGAGCTCACAGTGGCCTCCTGTAACCCCTGCTTTCAAAATGTAGTTGCTGTTTTGTTTTTTGGGAGCTGCGAGAAACTTACGGAGCGGAAATCCCGCGAATATAGCGAGGGATGGCCATAATCATCTTTAATATTCAGTTAACGTCCGCCCAGAGCAGTTGAAGAAATCTTGTCTCTTGCTCTACTCCAACAATGTCAGCAACTAACGGGGCAACTTTGGACTTAAAAGAAAAAAGAATGCTGTTAGAACATTGTAATACTGTCTCCTAATTTTCTTGTCAAAATCTCACGAAATAGAAAGAAATTTGGGAGCTCACAGTGGTCTCCCGTGACCCCTGTTTTCAAGATGTGACTTCGGTTTTGCTTTTTGCTACCGGCAAGGAACTCACGGAACGGAAATCCTGCGAATATAGCGAGGGACAGCTATAATCTTTAATAGGGTAAAAGAACTAGTAGTCGGCCATTTAAGAGATCTTTTGTTGATAACCTAAAACTTTCAGCTATCGATACAGCAACAAAAACAAGGTAAAATTTTAGAATGAATCTTTCTGATAGTGAATCACCTACTTGTTTCAGAAATTGAAAAAAAAAAAAAATTATGTTAAAATCCCAGCTGTTGTCAATACTAGTAAATGCTCCAGTAGTCGGCCACAAAATCATCTTAGCTGAAAAATAAGCATAATCGCAATCTTGGATGACGGGCACACCATTCAAAATGAAATGACTCATTACTAATTCAATAAAAGTACCCAAATCTTAACTGCCACTGGTTGATGATTGAGGATAGGTACATGAATGTGTGAATGCGTCATATCTGATTTTGAATTAAAAATGTACTATTTATGAGGAGTTTTATGTCATTGTGGCCGACTACTGGAGACTGGCCGACTACTGGAGCACACTTACCCTATTCAGTTAACATTCCCCTAGAGCAGTTGAAGTCATCTTGTCTCCTGTTCTATTCAGATCGTGTCAGCAACGTAGGGTGTGCGTGGGGCTTTAAAGAACAGAATGACTACTGTTGCAACATTGCACTACTGTTTCCTAATTTTGTTGATAAAATCTCACGAATTAGAAAACATTCTGTGAGCTCATAACAGCCTCCCGTGACCCCTGCTTTCAAGATGTGACTTCAGTTTTACTTTTTGCGACCCGCAAGGAACTCGGGGAACGGAAACGGCTATAATCATCTTTAATATTCAGTTAACATCCCCCCAGAGCAGTTGAAGAAATCTTGTCTCCTGTTCTATTCAGATCGTGTCAGCAGCGAAGGGTGTACGTGGGGCTTTAAGAACAGAATGAACTACTGTTGCAACATTGCAGTACTGTCTCTTAATTTTCTTGATAAAATCTCACGAATTAGAAAAAAAATCTGTGAGCTCACAACGACCTCCCGTGACTCCTGCTTTCAAAATGTGACTTCAGTTTTGCTTTTTTGCGACCCGCAAGAAACTCACGGAACGGAAATCCCGCGAATAGAGCGAGGGACGGCTATAATCATCTTTAACATTCAGTTAACATCCCCCCTGAGCAGTTGAAGAAATCTTGTCTCCTGTTCTATTCAGATCGTGTCAGGAACGAAGGGTGTACGCGGAGCTTTAAAGAACAGAATGACGTTGCAACATAGCAATACTATCTCCTAATTTTCTTGACGAAATCTCACGCGAATTTTAGAAAATTCTGGAAGCTCACAGTGGCCTCCCGTGACCCCTGTTTTCAAGATGTGTCTCGCTTTTTGCGACCCGCAAGGAACTCACGGAACGGAAATCCCGCGAAAATAGCGAGGGACGGCTATAATCATCTTTAATATTCAGTTAGCATCCCCCCAGAGCAGTTGAAGAAATCTTGTCTCCTGTCCTATTCAGATCGTGTCAGCAGCGAAGGGTGTACGTGGGGGTTACCGAAGCAGGCGATATTGTATGTTTGGGCGTCGGCCGGCGACCTCTCCTGATTAGCAAGTATGCGAGGCATGTCTCTCTGCTGCCAAGGATGATCATAAATAAATAGTAAACGAACATCGACACGATCGCTAATGGGAGAAAAACGCCTCGGCTTCTTGCAAAATAAGCGATAAGCGTTTTCAGGTTTTTTATTTATAGCACATTTCATTCCCGGTAAATTCTGGACATCTTCAAGTAAATAATCTTCTCTGAGATTAAAGATATAAGAGTAAATTAGGTAACATGGCATTTGGTGAAAGTAGATGGTCTTAAGGAATGATTTTTCTTATTTGCTTGGAATATATAGCTTTTGGGGAACTCCAGCTGACATCATTCACTATAAGATGTTATAATTAGCTGGCAAAGTATTCACGAAACAGGTTATATCTCTTAAGCATCTATTTCTACTTGTCTCATGTTTAATTATAAAAAAAAAAATAAGTAAATAATAATTTTCCGATTGAGTAAAATAGGAGTGTTAGCAACAAAGAAGGAAAGGTTTGCTGTTTTAATTATATTATCAGTCTTGATAATACTTGTTGCTTTCATGATTTTGGAAAATTGTGGTGTAATTTTTAATTAAATGCATGTAACTAAATCAAAATCATTTAGTTTTTAAATTCTGAAGATCACCAAATTGTATTCCATAAGATGAATAAGTAATTGTTCGATAAGATGAAATAGTACGCATTCTCTTCAACTGCAACTTTACTCCGTTCCCTTCATTCCGTCATTCTCTATTGGCTCAAATCATGGATTCGAATCCACCATCTTCACAGGCTCTTAGACATATCCTATCCATGCTATTTAAATAGGTGCGCGTCTGTCTATAAATATCTTCTCTGTTTTGTCAATCTGTCCGCGGTCGAAGCAGGTTCTATAGACATTTGAATAGCCAGAAGAAGCCATTCCTTTGGCTGTACCAGCTTTCTTCTAGGCTTTTGATAAGCGACGAGATATTGTTTAAAAATTGTACCATTAAAATCAAGAGTTTATGGGATGACATCCAAAAACGTCGTCCTATGCAAAGCAACTCCCGAAGATTATTGATGAACGGGTACTGCAGCCCTTACTTCTAATATAAATTTTGACATATTTTGTGAGATTTCTTGTAGACTTTACGTCTCCCTGATGCACTAATAGTTAAGATCCCTGTCTTTCACTATAAAATCGAGACTCGATTCTGAGAAGGGGAACTCTACCATAAGTAGACGATGCTCATAAAAACCTTTGACGTTCTCTATTAATTATAAGCATTATTTGCAAATCATCAGTGATCCTAACGTATTACAGACGAAGCTAGATAATTCATAACTGTAGTTGCTTTTGCTTGTTCAAAATTTTCAAATATACACATAGTATTATAACATAAATTGTGGCATGAATTTTTAAATAATAGTTCTATATTTTATCAGAAATAGTTGGTACTTAATACAATCAATAGAATTAAAATAAACTAGCTGTCGTGGCCGTCACGAAACTTTCTTCTATATCTATCTTATGAATTCCGGTTACAAAATAAAATACGTACTCGCCCGAGTAATTGGAGACAGCTCCAATTTCCCAATTATCGTAATAACCCTGCAAATGCAAAATCAATGAGCGAAATTGGAAATCATTGCAAAAGCCTTGTTTAGATTAATTGCAAACATTTTATTTGTTAGTAAAAAGAAATTGGCAACAGTTAAAAATTTCAAATCATTGAAAGTTTTCAGCTGTTTTGATAATTAAATAGCGTGAAAGCGATTTTTTAATGAATTATTTTTTCGCATTGTTGACTAAGCGCAAAAATCACCCCACCCTCCCCCTGGGGCGATTGGCGCCAAAATTTAATCGATGCTTGCTTCCATATTGGGTTAGTGTTATTCCAAATTTCATTCAAATCGCAGCAATATTTCCCGAGATACAGTAGGTGCAATGACAAAATAAGCACTTTTGATTGCTCCACCCCCTTTGAGATATTGACACACAAATTAAATCAGCACCTGTACTCAATAGGGTCTACCTATGGACCAATTTTCGTTTGATTCCGCCGGTTACTTCCTGAGATATAGCAGTCACCCCCGCGCAGAACACGTGCGATTGCTCCACCCCCCTTCGAGATATTGACAAACAAATTAAATCAGCACCTGTACTCAGTAGGGTCTATCTATGGACCAATTTTCGTTTGATTCCGCCGGTTACTTCCTGAGATATAGCAATCACCCCCGCGCAGAACACGTGTGATTGCTCCACCCCCCTTGGAGGAATTCGCTAAAAAAAGTCAGGTGCACCAGTTCACATGGTGGTACATATGTGCAAAAATTTTTGTTCGATTTCATTCAGTAGTTTTTGCTCTAGCGCGGCCACAAAAACTGG
This sequence comes from Uloborus plumipes, assembly GCA_038373865.1. Classification (NCBI taxonomy): domain Eukaryota; kingdom Metazoa; phylum Arthropoda; class Arachnida; order Araneae; family Uloboridae; genus Uloborus; species Uloborus plumipes. The sequence goes on from JAXGGA010002307.1 coordinate 29,524, forward strand.
TCACACACATACAGACTCACACACAGACACACACACACACAGACAGACATTTTCCAAAAATGGTCGAAATGGACTCAGCACACCTCAAAACGTGCAAATCCGTCAAAATTCGACATTCGAAAATTTTCACGAAACCAATACTTTCTTCTATATATTAAATATAGAAGAAAGTAAAAATACATCAGTAATGTAGGCTTGCTTCAATAACATGATGAAGTTACTATGGTGATTCAACGTGAATTGGACAGTAGTCCAGTCATTAACCATCGTTCTTCTTTTTGCTTCTCATCCGTTAGCCCCTTGAGCAGTGGCGCCCCAAACTAAAATTTTGGGGAGGGGAAAATTATTAATTTGCCGAATGAAGTTCAAATTTTACCGCATGATAAAATACAAGCATGCACACATGTCATACAGCATAACATTTAGTGAGAAAAAACATTAGGCATCTTTTTCAAAATAATTCTAAAAACTAAAAAGAACAAATAATCTCAATCTTGCAATGTTGTCTTCAAATTGCCGAATCGTCAGCAAAATGTGCTTAATACGGAAATTATTGGGAGGTCAAAGTGACCTCCCATCGGGGAGCGCCTGCCCTGGCGAGGATTCATGGGATGAACCTCGTAATTCACTCATTGCGCTATCATCTTCGATTCTCGTGGAATGGCCTAAGCCCCACAGTAAAAGCAGCTGTTTCTCAAAGGCACTGACCATAATTGTCATATTATTATGAAATTTTAAAAGTTTCTTGAGTACTTTCTCAAAAAAAAAAAACAATTACAACCGTTTTACGTAGTAGTTTTTTTTTTTTTTTAAAGTTACACTAGAAACAAATATCGTAGCCTCAAAGTAACAGTGTTTTGCTGTTATTCCGGAGCTTAAATGACGTATTGTTGTGCTGAGGCAGCGATATATGCAGTCAATCCTTTTATTGAATAATTTTCTTTTTAAGCTGAAGTAATTTCAAATTTACCTGAAAACTCTTTGGAATGTATTCTATAAAATGTAATTAACGATGTTTTTCATGTTTCTTTTGAAGGTTCGAAGCTTCTCGAAAACTGCCCTAAGCCTGTCAACGAATCTGGAGAAAACGAAAGTCCAGTTAAGAATGATTCGGAAAATGAATCTAGTTCCAAACAACCCCAATCGGCTAAAGAAACATCTTCCCCTCCTTCTACAACTGTATCAATGAGCAAGACAGCAAAATGCCGATTCACTGAAGTGGCCCGTTGCATGCTCGAAATCATCGAAGACCTTCAACTAGAGAATGGCAAAGATGCAAACACTAACCACCTCGGAAAAGATGCTAAAAGTACCGCCTCCGGGGGCGAGGCCATGAAAAAGGAGAACGCGTGCTACACAACTGCTGCGGAATACCACGTCTATGAAGAAATTGATTACGACTTTGTCAAACCCCTGCCAAATAAAACTTTGCACGAAGTCCCCCCACCTCTCCCTGCCCGCCCCAGCACGTTGTTTGTGTGTCCGGCCCCCTCGCCTCCGCCGCCAAGGAAGAGGAAAAGCAGTCCGAAAAAGTCGCCAACTCAGCTGGGAGGGGCTATTGCTGAGGTGAGGAACCGCCCCAAACAGAGAGGCAATCTCTACTGTCTGTTTGCCGATCGGGCCGAAAGGAGAAGTTTGTCCAGGTCACTGGAAAGAGAATGGAGGGGTAGCGGATCGCCAGACAACCATGAAGATGACTATGGGTTTAAGAAAGAATTTCCTTCCATTTAAATCCCATCATCCGAAATTTTAACTAAGGCCCCTGTATAAGGGGAGTTGACTTATCCGACATTTTGGGTCCAAGAGTGTACACGTGGTAACCCTAGCATGTGTATAAAATTATGTTAAAGAAAACTGGTGTCCAAGCTTCAGATGTATTGCTTCATTAATGTCAGATGATTTCAGTCCATCGGTGGCGCACCCAGAATTTTTTTCTGGTTGGGGCTAAGTGGACCTCCTCCGGAAAATTTTCGAGTTTGAAGACATAGGGGAAAAAACTGGAGTTATTTTCGGTGAAATTAAGAAGGGAGTTGGGGGCTATCTGCAAATTTGTAAAATTCAAGACCGCAAGACGCAATTTTAAGCAGTTTGGTTTTATCAAGAGGGTTCATCTTCATGCTTCTGAGAGGTTCTTCAGCCCGTTAGCTCCCCCCGTGGGTGCGCCACTGCAGTCCATTAGCTGTTATTAACTGTAAGAAATCAGTTATCCTGCTAAATTTGCTCGAAGTTGCCATTTACTCACACTTTTATCAGTTATGTTTTACGACGTACGAGTAGCAAGCAGTAACTATAATATTGTATTCTAAAATGTTTCAAACTAGGCTGAAGCCAAACATCTCTTGGAACCAAAATGGCGGATAGGTCAGTCTGTCCTCTCGAGGAGTTCTAGTTTTAACAATGTTCCTGTAAAAAAACTTAACATGTTTTTGTTTTCATGAAGAAAAGTAACTCCTGTTCTCTTTTGATGATTGGACATTATGAAATAACGACGTATTATTGTCATAAGGGATTTTTTCCGTTGGACAAAGTAAATTATAATAAACAATGAAAAAAAGTATTACTTTTGGTTGATAACTTTTTCATTCTGTTTGGCTGATTGTTACACTGTTAAAAATTTTAAGCAAAGACACACAAATTGTTTGCATAATTTTACAAATTATTGCCCCAGTGCGAAACGTATTGAGCATCCTCTTAACATCCTTCAAAATTTCTAATAATGTAACTTCCGCCAAATCCAGATAAAATACTTTTTCTCATCGTGATGCTTCAAGTTTTAGCCATGTAACTCGTTAATATAAAATACAGGTAAAATGAGTTTAACAAAAGGCAAAATTATTGTCCTTCGGTTAATTTTTCAGATTCATACATAATTCAGAAGCTTTCTGAAATTTTATAGTTTGACTTCAAAACTACTTAGCATGCGTTTTCGCACTCATTAAAGTATTGTTACATGTGTTCCTTGAAAATATATGTTGTATATATTAATTCATTGTGGATTCGACTTTTTAATATAGTTTATATCTTTTACAACGAATACATTTGTATAAAAATTGGCACATTCACAAAATGAAATTCAATACCGCTGAGGAAGAAATAAACGTAGACTGAGTACTTACATGTGGAAGAGAGCTATTAATTGGGTAATTCCTTTTTGAAAAAAGACTTCGATTGCTGCCCCAAACAGCCTGCAGAGACTCCAAATATGTTCTCGTAAGATACCTCCGTTACGGAAATAATGCTATTATTTCGATACTTTTTCTGAAAATTTTACCAAATTTGACTGCATTATATGGGTGTAAAGCAGACGCCTCCTAAATACCAAATGCCTACTGTTTTCTGGTTTTTAGCACTGAGTACAATTTCTCCCTTGGTTCACGAAGCACTGGCATCTATCGGAGTTCTTTGAGACAGAGAAATTAACGATTGGTTGATTTCTAAATTTAAATTTAAAAATCAACCAATCAAAAATTTAATTCGAATATTGTTCGGATTTATCACCATAACGCTGGCATCATCGGATTGCCGCAAGGTGGTGCTCAATGTAGATCAACTGCCTTCCGTATTGAGACAAATGTAGCAGGCATTTAGTATTTAGGAGGCGTTGGTAAAGACCATGCTCTTTATTAAGTTCGTGAAATAAAGCAAGAATTTAACAGAAAACTAGTCTTTGTGAGCTATTTTGTGAAAAACTGATACGTCTGTTACCGCGGAATTGCTCCCTTGTATGAAGGGAGCTTTCACTCTTTGCATTTTCAAAACAAATTTATTACCTTAAAATACATGTTACAAATTTCATTCTGAGAGGGAAAATTAAATAACGATCATTTTGTCATATGCGGTTGATTATCTTAACATCATTACTCATCGATGTTTTACTTGGAATCTGTTTCTATTTCATATAGGAACGAAAACTTTCCTTACATTTGTGTTCGTTGTAATGGAAAGCCACTATGTTATTTTCAACGACATGGAGAAAAATATATAATTAAACTGTTGTCGACCATGGACACGATATATGTGTCTAGACATGTCAGTAAATAAATTAATTAAAATCAATAAGCTTACGAAAGTTCAATATTTTTACTGTCGTATAATTTGCAATGCATAGATGTATTTGGCAAAACTATTTTCAAAGATATCTGAGTATAGTATGAAACTAAAATTTAATCTAATTGTAGATTCTAACACGATATAATTGTGTAAATTATAATAAACAAAAATATTTTATCTGGTGAAAATGCGGGAAAATTGCATAATCACTCCCCATCCCATAACACCAATTTTGTATAATAAATGTGTAAAATATTTTTTATTCAAATCCTCGATTTTGAAATATTTTTGCAATGGTTTTACACTTTTTAAAAATGTAGATTTATTGTAACTTCAAAAATCTCATGCTTTTTATTGTATCTATCATTGTTGTTCATCTATTTTTGATAAATTAAAGATGAAGAATATTAGTAGTTTCGTTTTTATTGTCATTAGTATTCTTTAGTCTAAGTTTTATGGCTCTCCGATTTCCCGCTAAATTATGCATTTATAAACAAAAGAAATTTTTAGTGCTACGTTCACATTATTACATAAGTCTGTAAGAGAAGTTAGCACGCCTCGTGCTTATGAGCGGCCCCGGGCTCAATGGAATTTGGAACCAATGTGTGTTAAGTTAGCTATCTATAGCAAAGCCTCCTTCATACTAACTGCCTATTAAATTTGCTTCGCAACCGTCGATGTTGGTTCCACTTTAATCGCCACCTTGCGGCTTCACCAATGAAAAATTTAATTTTTTCATTGGTTGGTTTTTAAATTTAAATTTAGAAATGAACCAATCATTATTTTCTCTTTCTCCGGTAGATGGCAGTGCTTCGTGAACCAAGCCCGAAATTTTGCAGCTATTGGCGATGGATCCAAACAATGTTCGAATTAAATTTTTTGATTGGTTGATTTTTAAATTCAAATTTAGAAATGAACCAATCGTTAATTTCTTTTTCTCGAAGAACTCAGGTTCTTCGAGAACCAAGAGCCGTGCTTCGTGAACCAAGCACGAAATTTTGTTCTGTATTAAAAACCAGAAAGTAGTAGGCATTTAGTATTTAGGAGGCGTTGTCTATAGTCGGGGCAAAGCTAACCTGGCAGCATTGTAAAGGCTATGAAGGACCTAATCACACAATTTTTGATTTATCATTGCGTTGCTTCTGCTCTGGTTACCATTATTGACTATTATTCGCTTAGCCTCGTTAATATTAACGTTTAACGAGAACACAAAAGTCGACTGTATTCAGCGCACAAATCTGTATCTCAAAAAACTAACGTAAGTCCAATCGTATTGTCGGAAGGGGAAGCACAATGAAACATCGTTTCCCCTCTACGACTACGAAATGACTTACCCCGTCGAGTACAAAATTAAGCATAAACAAGAGGCTAGAAACTACTTTAAGGATGAGATTCCAAAATTAAAACTTTTATGCAGCAAATAAGAATCTATAAAAATTAATTCGTAACTTTTCAGTTACATGCATGTCACTTTGTGAATTTTTAATCTCGGGAAGCATTTTTTATTTTCTTTAATGCTACTACTATTTACATGGAGATACCAAATGTTATTTTGTCTTCTTAAAAACTTTTCAACTGAACGAAACGTTAAATAAGATAAAACGTTCCATAAAAAAAATCGCCAAATAATTTAAATACGCAATTTAAATTAAAAAATACGCCAAATAAGAAATCAAGAAATTAAAAATAACGTGACAAATTAGATAGAAATATTACACCAATGAAATAAAATAGTATTAAAAGTTATATTTCTATTTCGCCAAAGTAGAAAGTTAAGAAGTCGCCTAGCCAAGTGACACACCTTTAACGATGCTACAAATTCCATAAACCTTTGGGTCAAATTTCCCAGCCATCAAAATATCCCCACACAAAAGATTGGACCAAAAGAGCCGAGAGGAGACAAGGCTTGCAATAAAATTTAAAAGGATCCAATTCCCGCCAAGCGAACAAAGAGTCTCTTTGACCAGAAGATAAAATGACGTAAAATGATGTCATTATTATTTCCGAAAAACACAAAATTGGGTGTTTTAATGGAATAATTATGACATTTTTTCTCAATTCTAAAATTATTTAACATTTTTTTTTTTGTTCAAAAATGAAGTTTTTAACAGCTCTGTTAATGATTACTAGAGGAACTATTTCCATACCCGGCGGAAACTTACTCGCTCAGGCTTATTGTACACTGCCAGGTTAGGTTTGCCCCAACTATGGAGTCGCTATATGGACAGGCCGACACATCAGCTTACTTTGGACCTAATATATTTACTCGAACTTTCAATATTTCATTGTTGCGGATCTAGGGTTACCAGAGCAAAATTTCGGGACATTGCCAAGCTTTGCCAAATTCACGTGCAGCAAATAATAATTGCTCGCAGTGAAAAATTACAAAAATTCGATAACTCACGAGAACAGACAACCACTCAAACCATTAGTCTATGACTCAAAATAACGCCTCCTAAGTACTAAACGCCTACTACTTTCTGATTTTTAGTACAGAGCAAAATTTCTCCCTTGGTTCACAGCGCACTGCCATCTATCGGAGTTCTTCGAGACAAGAGAAATTAGTGATTGGTTGATTTCTAAATTTAAATTTAAAAATTAGCCAATCAAAATTTTTTTTCGAATATTGTGTGGATTTATCACCATGACAACGGCATCATCGGATCAGAGATGGGAAAAGTAGTTCCGCAGCCGGAACAGGCGCGTCTTTAAAAGATATTTTTCTTCCAAAAAGAAAAAAATCGGTCTTTTTTCCGATGTGAGATTGAATTAAATTTTTTTTTCTCAATCCGATGATCGGATTGCCGCAAATGTAGCGCTCAAAGTGGAACCTGTGTCATCCGTAGCGAAGTAAATGAAGTACACTGTTAAAAAAATGTCCTGAAAATAACGGAAAAATATACGGTAGCTGAGTTGCCGGAATTTTTCCGTTTCGTTAATTATATTTCCGTGATTTTGAAAATGCTTCGTTCGTCATTTTTCCGTTCCTCATTTTTTCGTTTCTTAATTCTCCGTTCTTCATTTTCTCGGTTCCCTGCTTATACGTTATACACACACACACGCACACGTACGCACGCACGCACACACACACACACACACACACACACACACACACACACACACACACACATATATATATATATATATATATATATATATATATATATATAAGACAAAATGATAAGCAAAAATGTAAACTTTATAATTCTTACGAATTTTGTTTTTTAACATAAGTTTGAAAATGTCCGCTCATACTTAAAGAAAATCCGGTGCATGAGTTCAAACTCTTAAATATCTTGCCTTTAAAAAAAAATACTAAAGCAATGCTAGAATTGGCTTTTTTTTTCCATTAAAAATTTTAGTTCATTAAAAAAACACGATTTTTTTTTTTTTTTTTTTTTTTTGTAAAGATTACATCAATCTCGCATAAAATACTCAAATATTTTGAAGATGGAATGATCAATACATAGTATTTCTGACCGCATAACTTCAAAACATTAAGCAGTATTAACAAGGTGCATTTTTTTTTAAATATTTTCTCTTAAGTTTGAATACAAATTAAGTTCTTCCGAAAGTTTTTTCTTTTTTTCCTTTCTGAATTTGAAACATTCGTGGTTCCTTTAAAAAAATCTTGTATTTTTACTGATTTCCTCTATTTTCATATATTTACGTTATGGTGTTCATAGTGATCAACACTTTAAGAAATGGACTCTGAAAATTGACGATATTTTTTGTTTTTAATGAAGTCGCTTCCAAGGAATAATCTTTAAACTGGTTTAAAAAAACTAAAAAATACGCTTTTAGATGCACTTATAATACATCAATATGTAATGTAGTTTAGCATTTAGTATTAACTAGCTGACCCGGCGAACTCTGTTCCGCCTTAAAGGCAATAAATAAGCAAATTTTTGAATTTATTAAGTTTTTTATTAGAAAATACAAAAAAAAAAAAAAAATAATAATAAGTACCTACATTAATCATCCATTATTGTTTCTGTATTTACAACCTATTTTACTGCGCTCCAGAAGCTGTCAGAACATGTGCTTTATGTCGCCCGGCGACAGAGTCTCAAAAAAGGCTTAGTTAAAAAGATAATTTTTTCGGACTGCTTATCAACTGACTGCTCCATCCATAAATCCATCCAAACAAACCTTTTTTTTTTTTACACAGAAGCCAGTAGCTTCGACATACATGAGGACTGCGTACTATGCGCCTTGCCTCCTGACAAACACAGGACAGATTTACGGCACAGAGAGGTTGAAATAACAACCATGGGCAAGGCGGGACTCGAACCCGCGATCAGTTGCTTACGAGGAGAATACTCTACCTCTAGGCCCACGTGGCCCCCTCCCAAACAAACTTTTGTATATATAATAGTAGTAAGAAGAACAGCCACTTAAATGCAGTCCAGGAGCTACCCCACTAAGCGCTTTCCACCTCTCAGCCTCAGAGGCGTAAAAACTCTTAAGTGACAATCGTTTCTGACAGCTTATCACATATAAATTTCAAGGGAAGTAACGCGTTTGTTTATAATTTACTTCACAAAAAAGTCAAATAACACTCAACGCACCGCTAACTTACAACCTGTTTACTGCGCTCCGGAAGCTGCCAGAACGTGTGCTTTATGTCGCTCAGCTATGGAGGTGTCAAAAAAGGCTTAGTAAAAAGGCTTAGCCAAGAATACAGAAAACCTGGTAGCTAAATAAATAATTTGCAATAAAAAATATATTGCGGTCCTAAATTGAGATAAAAACTATCCTATCATTTAAGTTGGACCAAATTGAAACTGCGTGCAAAATTTGGTTAAAATCGGCTCAGTAGCTGAGGAGTCCATTGGCCACAAACACAGGGACACGTAATTTTTATATATTAAGATAATAGTATTAAATATATTACTCTTACATTTGCAAAGAACGTGAATTTTATCTTTTATTCAGAGTTACATACACAAACAACTAAAACACTTATAATACATCAACATGTAATATAGTTTAGCTTTTAGTATTAACAACAGTATTAAACATATTACTTTCAATATTTGCCAAGAACGTGAATTTTATCTTTCATTTAGAGTTACATACATGCATACAAATAAACCCACATGTGAAACTAATAAAAGCGTATTAGAAAAGCTTAGTTTTGAGACTAAGTTTTTTAATCGTTGTGAAAAATTACAAAAATCATTTTACTAACCCTCAGCACTCATAGTTAGTTTATATATGTAACTCTTAAATGTCTATCAGTTTACATCATGAAATAACTAACTATTAAGTCTAGACTCAAATTAAATTAAAAATAATAATAACAAAAATAAAAACATGATAAAAATTGATGGAGCAAGAGCCATTCTTACCTCTAATGGACGAAAATCTTACCTCTAATGGACGACTGACAAAAAAGACAACAAAAGAGTGTATGGATTTGAAAATATACTCACACACCCTTTGGTTGCCCATTTTGCTTGAATGCATTGCGATTAATTATGGACTGATAAACTAAATCTTCTTTAAAATGTCGTACAAGGAAAACGCGGCATACAGAATCATCACATGATTTCCAGGTACGTGAAAAGATCATTTTTTCACAAGTCTTCTAACGACACAAAATAATTGGGGGAACGCTATAAATCCAGCCGAAGTTTCTTCAAAGCTATCTCAAATTAACGCATAATAGCTTCACAAGATATATCACGACACCAATGATTTCGCACCAACAGACACGAATAAAATTATACTTTCGAACACGATGTGTTTTGGAAAGCGTCCAAGTATGCACGTCTCTCGCAGGAAGCTGGCGCCGCTAACGTAAAGGCAGAAAAATGAAACAGAAAAATTCACTTAAGAAACTCACCTTAAAGAAACAGAAAAATTCACGGAATATTTCTGTTTCTTTAAGGAAAAGATACGTTTTGAAGCGAAAACAGAAATTTTCTGTTAAAATCAGCAAAAAACTTCCCGAAAATTCAGGTTTTTTTTAACAGTGTAGGCATTTAGCATTTAGGAGGCGTTGCTCAAATACGCGCTGGATCCAGTAGTCAAACTTAAGCCCATGCGTCGACTCTTCTATTCTATAACCTTATTGCTATCTAAAGACTAACAAATGACGACACATAAAATAGTAGGAATTATTTATTTATTACAGTACGTCTGTAATAAATGCGCGAGGGCAACTGTATACTGTCTAGTAGGGTGGAGCGAAAAAAATGAATTTTTTAATTTCGTAAACGGGTACCTTTCATTTACTGTGAATGAGGATTCGTTTCAATTCTGTAAAATATTTCACTTTTGCGACGTTATCTTTAGTCTGCGCATTTGGTCTAAAGTTTTGAAATTTTTGATTTTTTTTTTTTTGGATTTTTCAAATTTTTTTAAAAAATATTGCAAATGATAAAACTAGTGACGGGTGGTTATTAAATGGAAGAAAAAGGTTTGAAATATACAAAGAATTTTTTTAAACCATTTTAGATTATTAGTTCATCAAATTTCCTCTCAATATTCACTTGAAGTGTCTTCAAACTTGTTTTTATTCATTTTGTCATTACTTTGAACCCTGCAACTCTTCGCTAGCTCATGTGGAACTACCCAGGACTCACCACGAGGAGGTGACCGCACTTCTAGTCCTACACGTGAACCCTTCCTTCCAACCAATGCAAGCACGAATGAACATTTCTCAGATACGTCTTTCACAGTTAAATTGTTCCTTTGTGTCGTAAATTGATCAAATATTTCTGTCAGATATCCTCGTTTTTACTAAACTTTTTCTTTTCCTGTGATTACATGCCAATTTTGAAGAGCTTGTGACCTATTTGACAGCTCTTTCAACTGATTGAGTCTTGAATGGCAGTTTAGAAAGAGCGCATTCAGAAATCATATTTAAATTCTCAGCTTCCATAATCTTTGTAAATACTGCGTTGTTAAATTACCTGTATAAAAGGTAGCTTTGTAATTTCCACATCATGGCAAGAAATCATATCGATGTATACTGACTTTTGATTTATGTATGTAATGTATGAAAATAGATTTTTGTCTGTTTTTTGGGATCTGAAGCGTTTCCACTTGTTTGCTTGTTTGTTTGCTAGATTGAGCGTTTATAATACGATTTAAACCAAGTTTCTTTATATGCTCTCTCTGTTACAAACTAACCAGATTATTTCCCGGCGTTGCCCGGGTGCTTATTAATACAACATAGCTCTAAAAAATATTTAAATGAATTCTATCCACATGGGAGTATAAAAACTTATTTCATGCTGAAAAGAAATAGTTGAGCTTTAAATGGATAATTCATTGTTGATCGTAATCTTTTTAGGACAATACTCCTATTTAAATGTGTTACATTTTATCAATTTGTGTGCTTAAAGTCTTATCTCTATTACTCTATCTATTCAAAATTGGAAGAAAATTGCCATTTTGAGACAAAAGATTTGAATTTTGGGCTTTTTGGATTTTTTTAAAATTATTTGATAACAGCATATTTCTTGGGTGCAAAGTATACATTGTTTTGAATAGATGTGAATACAATTTTCTGCTTTTTCCCTGAGAGATAATCTTTAAAATCTCACACAAATTCATAGCTAAATTAGTAACGTCTGTACTTCATCCTAAAAGAGCAAGGACACTTATACCCGCGAAAGTTATGAACTCTTTTAAAAATTATAGTCTAAAGATTGTTTGCTGTAGTCAACAACTGACTAGGGAAAGCTGTCTTGAACTTCTGTTTCACATTTTTTTTTGAATATTTTCCCAGTCAAAACTACCTTGCTCATCTCATGAAGTTACTGTTGCTCGGTACTTGAACCATTTTTATTGTCAAAATCAATCAGATCAATGACAAATTCTACAGGTTCATATTGAACTGATTTGAAAGTATAACATGTTTAGCTTCGTAAAACAGGCCCAAAAATCACTTTGGTCCACTGGTAGGTCCATCTAGCTTTTGCAAAAAATGCAGCAAATTAAGTTCATTCAAATGTAATTGGCAAATGTTCCACTACAGAGGTCTACTAAGTTTTTCTTCCAATTTCCGTATTACACCTTTATTTTCCTGTCTTTGCAGTGCATCCATCAAAAACAATGCAAACAATTTCCTACTCAAAGAAACAATTTATTGTTTCTGACTTGTCTAAGAAATGTAAATATGTGCTCTCATCGGTTGGAAGCAAGGGGAGCGCGAGTGGAACCCAAAGTGCGGCCACTTCCTCGTGGTGATACCTGGGTAATTTCAATGAGCAAGCATAGAGTTGAGTAGTTCAAAGAAACAAAATTATTAAGAAAATGTTTTGAAGGCACTTTTAGTAAATATTGAGAGGAAATATTGAATTATAAAAATTCTGCTAATATTGAAAATATCGGAAATTTCTGAAAATTTGATGAACTTTAGGCCTAATGCGCAGACTGAAATCATAATCTGGAATGATTTTTTAAAATTTCTTGTATATTTCAAACCTTTTTCTTCCATTTAATAACCTCCCGTTACTAGTTTTATCATTTGCAATATTTTTTAAAAAAAATTGAAAAATCTAAAAAAAATCAAAAATTTCAAAATTTTAGGCCAAATGCGCAGACTAAAGATGACGTCGCAAAAGTGAAATATTTTACAGAATTGTTACTTTTCCTCATTCACAGTAAATGAAAGGTACCCGTTTACGAATATCAAAAATTCATTTTTTTCGCTCCACCCTACTGTCTAGCCACGGAGTCCTAGGCGGTTGCCCGGATTTTTAAGCCATGGAGTCGCACTTGAGAATGAATTTTTCTCGTAAAAATTAGATAGTGTTGGAAGCTCATTTTTTCATCCTTTTCTGAAAGTCCTTTGTAACAGCTGAAAAAGCATTTCGACAATAGAATTACGAAATACGAGCTTTTGAAATGTTTTATTTCAGAATTTATGGCAACCTAAAATCCATCCAAATGCTTTCCAGCAGTCAATTCTTTTGAGTGAGTGACTCGCTCATTTAAAAAAATTGATTCTTTTTATCAGTCCACCAACTCATTTGGTTAAAAAAAAAGGGTAATAAGACAAGAATATAAATACACTGAATTCTTGGCATCAATGGACTACTGTGCCAAATTTGGCAAAGATCCGAGATTAATTGGAATTGTGTATGGGGGGGGGCGGGATCTCCTCTGGTTTAAACCATCATAGGGGCAGAGAAACCCCCAATGTGAATTCCTGAGCATCAAAAACCCTCAGTACCAAATTCACGACCCCCCCCCCCAATTTGAGTAAGTGAATCATTTCCATTTTGTTCTAATTAAAACCATTGATTTTTACATTCCTCAATTTTAACAAAACTTCTTTTCAACAAATGGGCTTAATTTTTCATTTTCAACGACATGAACACAGCATGGCTTCACAAGCGCCACCATATTGTTTACAAATACTGCTCCACTAATCAAAAGCGGTAGTAAATAACTGTCCTTAAAGTCCAACTTCGATGAAATATTTTTGCTGTAAGAAAAAGAAGAGATAAAAGATCCTTACCTTTTGCATAAATTTAAGTTTACTATTATTTTTATTCATTAATTGAAATGAGCACAACGCCATCTGTTGAGAGTATTTGTCACTGCTTCTATTTTGACATTCGCTCTTGGTTTGCAGAAATGCAAATGATGTGCAAGTTTCAAGGTGATACCATTACGTGAAGCAACCTTTATCTCATTTTTTTTCTCCTATCACCTCTTACCGAAGTATGAGAGTGGTTTTTTGAATTTGACGAAGCGGATTACTCCACTACACAACGGTTCGGTCCATTTAATTTAATTATAAAAAGATCAGCGAACTATAAACTGGTGGTTATAGAAAAAAAAAGGGGGAAATTAAGTTGCCTGTAAAAAGTTTTTTTTTCATCTCTTCGCTGCTTTTTTATTATTTTTTCCTTTGCTGCCAAAAGCAACAAGTATAAATTGAAATTTTAGAACGAAAATTTAAAAAACATTGAAGCCCAACTAAGTCACCAATTTTTATCAAATAAATAAATAAATAATTTCAAATTTTCAAAAAAAAAAAAAAAAAAAGGCAAAAAACTTAAGAGAGAAAAGTTCGAAGAAAAATAAAGGCTTACTACTTAATCAATCGGCCTCTAACTTGTGTCAATGTAAAATCTACTAGCAGTGGCGGACCTAGGGGTTGGCGGGAATGGCTCTTGTCATGGGCGTAACTCTCGGGGGGTGGGGACAATTAAAAAATAAATAAAGAAGTTAATAAATAAGATTTTTTTTTTTCTTGTCAAACCCAAACATAGACAAAAGGACCAAATTTGACAGATAGATTGTCCTGCGCAGCTCTAACTGCGGGATGTGCAGTAGCAGTTATCTTAGATTTATTTGGCAGGGTCGAATTTAGCTATATGGGGAAAGTAGGCTGATCTGAAATCGGCCGAGCCTATCCACTGAAAAGAAACAAACTCTCCCTTTCCGCTTCTTTCTTGCCGTTTTTTTCACGATATCACTTCTACTTATTAATCACTATATAATTCATAAATAACAGGCATTATTTTACAATTTCCAAAATCTGCGAAATTTCGTTGAAAATATTTCAGATATTCAGATACAGCTTTTTGGACTACGATTTTATGGTTTCAGAAAACAGCTCCACAGTTAGCAATAACTTTTCTTTGGCAAAAACTAGCAAGAAAATAACATGTAGGTACAGGCATAGAAAAAAACAAACAAAACGAAACGTTTTTAATTATTCGGCTTCTGTACTCAAGAAGAAAAAAAAAGAAAGGTGTCGCCTGACAGTGATTAAAGTCTTCTTTAAAACTGTTCGAGTAAAATTTTGATAAGGGGACATATACAAAGTGAAATGAACACAAAATCTGAATTTTCAAGTGGGAACTGCTACTTCTGGATACATAACTAGATGCAGACGGCACAATGCAGCATGGGCTGCTGCCAAGCTGCATTACTTTAGAACCAGTAGAACGAAAAACGATTTATGGTCCAGCACTACGTTTAAAAATGTTACTTTCAAGATCTGATTTTACCGATCAACACAAAAGAGTAAACAAATCACCTTTTCTAGGAATAAACTAAAGCTACTCGCTTCAATACGCTTTATTTAGGTAATTATTTGTTTTCATCATTTGTCCCGTATAAAATCAAGTAACTGCCTAAAATTTTTCTGAATTATTGCATGTTTCATAAAAGCAGACACTTCTCATTATTGCAAAAAATGGTTTATCAACCAGTTTCAAAATAAGCTCAGAGCTTTTATTATGTTTCTTCTTTCTTTATGTAATTATAATTGGAATCGAGAATCTTAAAAAAAAAACTCTGCGTACATTCTGAAAGTGCCAGATTCACATGCTCCGTTTCCAATGTTGCAGTTTACACCAATGTAAACCGTCCCTCAAGAGAGTGAAAAATGGTTATTTCAGCATATCTTAAAAACTACTGGATATATTGAGCTCCCATGTTGGATTCTCGTTTCAAACCTCTTCCAGATTGTTTCTCTATTAAAATATTATATGGTTCCATATCATCATTTTTTCAAATATTAATTTCAAAATTCATAAAAAAATCAAAATTTCACCTTAGCGGTAGCAAAGGACGTTTTTACTGTTGCGTTGGTTTATACTTTGATGTTAAAAAACGAAACTGCAATCTTAGGATGCTATGATAGAGCTGTGGGTGCATTTACTTCAGCATTATATCACTTTTATTCTGCTGGATATTTTGCATACCAGTTGTGCAATGACACACCACCTTGTTTGAGCAGTTCCATCCCTAGTAAAAATGACCCATAGAGATCAATAGAAAGAATTTGTATGGGGGAAATGGATTAATCAATACTGATAAATCAGTAGAGACTTATTGATATCAGTAACGAACAAAACAAGATCCATAGCATCTTTCAGTGATATCAGTAGAACAAAACCGTAGGATCTATAGATATCGATAAAGATTCATAGCATCATAGAATTTAAAAAAATGTACGGGAAATGGCCAACGGATATCAATAGAGCTGAATCAGTAGAGGTCTAGTGATATCAGTAGAACAAAACCGTAGAATCTATGAATATCAATAGAGATCCATAGCATCTTTTTCAACTGATATCAGTAGACCTCTACTGATTTAGCTCTATTGATATCCGTTGGCCATTTCCACTTACAATTTTTTTTTTATTGATCTCTACGTGTCATTTTTAGCAGGGAGCTCTTCTTAACTATTCTGTTACAAACATTGTAGTAACAGGAGAGCAAAAGAATAAACCAATTCCTCATTTTATCAAACGGGGGGGGGGGGGACTTCCCAAACGAAGGAGAGGAAGGTACGATTTCTCTCTGCTTCGAATATGTGAAGTGGGACACAATATCTGAGTTAGGCCTAGGGCGCAAATAGACGTTGATCCGGCCCTACTATGGATATCAATAGAGATTCATAGCATCTTCTAGTGATATGAGTAGAACAAACCGTAGCATCTTGTTCAACTGATATCAGTAGACCTCTACTGATTTAGCTCTATTGATATCCGTTGGCCATTTCCCCGTACAATTTTTTTTATTGATCTCTACTGGTCATTTTTAGTAGGGGGATAGCTATGGGTGAGGGGGTGAGGTCAAAGGGCAATTTTATGCATAAATACGGGTCTGGGGAAAGATTTTCGAAATACAAGCCCCAAAAATTAAGCTTTAGGCTCTATTTGGTCACTCAAAGAATATGCTTCATAATCCTCTGTGGATCCATGCCTGCCTGAAATTGCTTATGAAATATTCAGATCACGGGCGTCGTTGGCGGGGGGGACAAGGGGGACATGTCCCCCCCAATATTTTCAAATCACCAGAAGACCCCCAATATTATAAATAATAATTTTGAAAAAAAAAAAAAAAAAAAAATCGGGACTTTTCTAAATCAAAATTAAATTCTCCAATCTCAACTGAAATAACAAAAACTTCCGTATCTACTTGAAAGACCGTCTCAGTTATTTTCCCATGAAGCTGTCTCGGTCTTTTGGTGCTTTTAGCATCGTTATTGGAGCCATCATTTTCCTCCTACAAAACCCATCACTGCGTAGTAAAGATCCAATTCCTCCACTTAACAATGGAGACTTTCCCTTTTCCTACCCCACCCTCTCCCTCCTCGCTCTGACAGGGACAAGAGAAGTAATAAATAAATCTTAGAGGGGGTTTCTTGTGTTTTCCTTGGTTAGGTTACTTGATCCTTGAAGGGCTTTTAAAATCGAGGTCGAATCTGTTCTCTCTCGAAGATGTGGTCTAGTCCGTGCTGTGGGGGGGGGGGGACGCAGGGGGCTGAGTCCTGTAGTAAACGTTCCCCCACTTTCCTTCCCCCCCTAAGAATTACACCTCTGCCTTAAAGTGAATATTATCTCCATTGAGCTCGCGGGTGTCATGGCACGGGGACGGGACACTTCCCCCTTTCCTACATTTTGAAATAGTACAAAGTCCCCCCCCCCTCTCCCCAATATTTTCATTAAATATATTCCAATGCCAAATAACGGAATTTACGTTACAGTATTAGTAAAGTATGAACATCCTTTTTTTTTTTTTTTTTTTTTGTAGAAAGGAATTACATCAGAATTAGCCCATCGAGAACCTGCCATTAAAAGCAGGGAAAGTGACAACCTGTTATCCAAGAAATAAATTTTCTTTTGTACACTTTACCCCATCTCAAATTTTTCTCAGGATCCTGTCTCTGATAACGACACCCATCCCTCTTTCCCTGCCAACTCATTTAAGGGGGAAAGATGAGTGTCCAGCTGCATAACAATGGACACTAAAAAATCTCTCTCTGACCCCCCGTAGTGTATCCCCAGAGAGGAAGGGTGTCCATCTGTTTTGCCACATGATGTGAGCAAGAAATTTTTTCGGAGAACAGCTAGAGAAGGATCTTTCTTCGTGGAAAGCGACTCCTTTCATAAAGTATAGAGCTATCCATCGGTTCAGTATAGCATGTCCTATCCAGTAAAGAGTATCATATTTGGAGGAAATAAATCATGTAAGTTTTACGCATTTTATTGTTTTTGTTATAACATAAAAAAGATCTAACAAAATTTCTTGTTAACTCCGTATACTTTTCCCGATAAGAGTGAGCACACAGAGCGATTTTTAAGACATCAGTACCACAAATTGCTTATGCATTGAAGGAAATACTAATATGCCCTCAAGAGCGAATCTATGAATTTTTCAAGGGAAGGAAAATTGGTTTTTATAACTTACTTTTTATTATGTATACTGGTTCGCAAATATTAATCATAAAAGTTTCGGACTTGAATTCCGAAATATTTCCGAGGGAGAGCATCAAACCTCTTTCCCCCAACATTTATAAATTGTCTAAAAGATTTTTTGAGTTTCAATACCGGAAAACTACCGGTGGAGAGGTCCTCAAAGGAGGGGGCGATCGTCTCCATCGCCCCTCAGTTATATCCGTCCCTGTGTGCCCCTTAATCATACTACGCTAACATAAGTAGACTCTGTAAAGTTTTTTTTATACTATTCTGATTTTTAGCTGAAATGCTTTTTCATATTTATTTACAATGAACATTACAAGATATTTGATTGGAATATTTTCGATGAGCGTATACTAATCAGTATTCAAATGCTTATTTTTGATCTAAGTAATTAAAATTTTTGAACAAGTTAAATAATACAAAACAAGAGAAAATTACCTGTATTTTCGTGTTAGCTTAGTATTTTCTTATTATTGTAGTTACCAGTGGCGTACTCAGGGGGTGGGCTGATAGGGCTGCAGCCCGCTCCGAAATTTTCAAAATGAATTTTAAAAATGTAAGCTAAGTTTTTTTTCTAAATTTCCCCTTTTTTTTTTTTTGAAATCTCAAATGAGAAAATCTTTTAGAACAGATAATTAACTATAGGACAAAATTAAAAGAAAGATTTTTTTTTATATTTTGACATGTCTATTTTACTGTTCGTCATGTTTATTATTATCCTATTATTCCATTTTGGTCATTTTTATTGCAAATCTATGTTTCAGAAATGCCGATTAATGTTTTTCAGTCACAGATTTTGTTAAATAAAATTTAGAAAGTTTAATTGAAACCCAATATTGGGAACAATAGTAAAATAAACTACAAAATTAACATTATTAGAGCGTTAATTAGCCAAAATATTGGAAACAAGTGTTTCAGCAACCCTTCTTTCAATGAAGAATTTTTTTTTAATCTAAATTTATCATTCTTTGTGTCCATGAGAACACTTTCTTCACAATAATTTTAATAAAAAAATGGTTTTTTTTAATTATGTATTTTTGTCGACTTAACTAGGCATTGAAGAAGAAATTCGAGGCATTTACTTTTTTAGCTACATTTCATGAAGTGCTCCCCCCTCCCCCAATCTCAAAAAGTCTTGACTCAGCCCCCCCCCTGAAATGATTTGTCTGCGTACGCCACTGGTAGTTACTAATTGATATACATTTTTATGAAATTTGAATTGTAAAGAAAACGTTCAATAATAGTAGTGTTGATAAACGAAATATTTTTTTCCAAATTAGAATTATATTTTCAAATAACTAAGAAATAGTTTACGTGGAAAATATTCTGTTTCATCTTCTAAGTGAGGAAATAATAAGGCTTGTTTAGTTATGAGTATTATTTTGATAACTAAATTCTTTTTTGAAAGTTTATCGCTGCATTTCCATGAAAAGCTTTAAAAAGAACTGAATTATCACTAAAAAGAGCAAGTTATTTATCTTTCATACAAATTATTTTAAATTGAAAAATTTTCAAACCTAATTTTTAGCTGAGAATTATAAATTTCAAAATGGAACTTTCAGAATAAGGTAAAAGATCGTTCTCAGTATAGGCAATATTGAAGCAAAACAAATGGAGGTGAGGCTAAGAAGTAATAATAAAAATAAATGAAATTAAAAGAAAAAAATATTAGAAAGATTTTTCACACATTGTTAGAGATCAAAATGCCAGATAAATAATTATAAAGGGAATTTTTTTCCCTGGTAAATTACACTGTATATTAAGAAGTCAGAACGTTTTAGACAGTCTTCCCCGTGAAAACTTATATTTAATCGTTTTTAATTATTTGAAGGGCCAAGGGGAAAAAAGGTGAAAGTCAATTTTCCGTCAATTTTGAGATATTAGCACTATCTAGGGGCTATGAAAAAGCACTATCATCTGTTAGAACAACAAGGGGAAAAAAGATGAGAATCGACCGAAATGTGCATGAAAACTCTATCAACTACACAAGGAGTTACGAGAAGTCAAACTTTGTTTTTCGTTTTTCTCGAAATCGCTTTTTGGTCACTTTCATCTTTCCCCCCCCCCTGGCCCTTCATTTGCTTTTATCAAAAGTAAAAATTATGAAGCAATAAAAGCAGGATGAAAAACATTAATTTTTTTTCAAGCACTAAATTAAGCTTTTGCATTGTTATTGATCAAATGCATGAATTTTGAATACTGTAACGTGAGCATAAAATGTGAGGTGTGGGAGTAAAAACCATTTTTTTTTAAATTCTTTTGCCGCTTCAACTTGAATAAACATATCTCTCATTAAAAAAGGAGGCGTCTCCGTTTCCCTCTCTGTCTTGTCAACAACATTTAAGATCGTCCTATATTTCGTTTTAAAGGGCTTAAACTTTGGTTTCCAAAGGAGAGTTCTCGAAAATTCCTACCCTAATATCATTGAAAGTCAACTAAAATCACGTTGTTCGAATATTTGTCTATCCTCTTAAAGTTACCAAAGATGACCCATCAATTTTGAAAAAGTTCCGGGGTGGGCCAAAAATATCTCCTCCCCTAACATCAACGCAGATCGTCTAAAACTGCGTTTTTTTTTTACAGTTACATTTTCAAAAAAAGTTTCGGGGGAGAACCCCCGCACTTCCCTTTTCTTAAAACAACCGGATATTATCTACAATTGTATTTTTAAGATTTCAATTTCCAAAAATATTCAGGGAAGCTCTTCCACTACTACCATTGCTAAAAATTGTTTAGAATGCATTTTAAGGCTGTAATTTAAATAATTTTCCGAAAAGAGGGAGCTCGAATATCTAATCTGCGTTATATTAGTAAAGATAGTCTAAAATTGCGTTTTAGCAACACAATTTCGAAAAAATCCCCGATCCCCCCTTTTCATAGTACGATCAGAGATAATAATGGAGTTTTTAACGTTTCGATATCGAAAAATGGACATAAGAGCGCCCTCGAACCTCTCCTCCCATAACATTACCAAATATCGTCTAAAATGCATTTTTAAGACCACAAATTCGAAAAAACTTCTGGGGGAGAATCCCCCGTACTCTCTTATTTCTGGGTAAATAAAATAATATATTTACGATTAGGAACTCTCTGATCTAGTTATGACTTCCCTCTTAGAAAAGAAGCTGAACCCATTTTTTTTTTCAGTGTTTAAGATGTGTTTAAAATTAATTAGGGGGGTCAGCAATCCACGCCCACGACGGGTCCAAATATGACTCCTTGTGGTCCTTATTTGAAAATTGCAATGTTCACTGGTCTTTACAAAGGCTAAACATGTTTAAAAAACATGAATTTTTCCTAGCATTTCTTTTTCCAAAGTCCCCCCCAATCTTCAGCAGGCAGCGACGCCCATGATTCAGATAAAATTCAGTCTATAAAGAATTCGTGCAGTCTTTACAGATAATGCCTATAGAATATAAGGTATATTTGTTGCACAAAAAAAAAAAGTCCGCAGACAATAGTTCTTGTCCTCAGCAGCAGATCGCCGGGGGTCAATCTGGAAACGAAGACGGCCCTGAGAACAAGAGAATGCAGATGTGCTCCGAGAGCACGAAGCCACCAAAAATGTCCTCTCGCATTCAATTCGTACAGAGACACCATTATGCTGCGAGTGCTAATTGCTGGAATGTAAATGGGTCTCATCAAGCCGCGCACGGAAGCAGCCAACCCTTCTCCCCGTGCCAGGCATGCTGGGAATGTCCGTAGAATCTTCTTTTTATTGCCTCCGCGATAAGAGAGCGTCCACCATTGCACCATTTTTCATCCCAATCCCCTATAATCAAGTTGGCAAGGCCAGCGACGAACGCACGCCCCGGGCCACGCAGAGGCGAGCGCTGGAAAAAGGGGTTTTTGCTGCTTGCTTGTGCTTTCTTGCGATTTCCTCCTTTATTACGCACAAAGGCCGCTGCATCAGGGGAGCTGACCCAACCGACATCTTTGGTTACATCAGAGAATGCTTGATTTAGTCAGAGCCAGATTACAGCAGCAGGGGCACGCGGGGCACAGGCCCTTCCTCTTAGATTTCAGTGGGCCCAAAACCGCCTTACTTCATACAACGCCTCATAAATAAATACTCAATACCTACACTAAAATGACCACTGTATATTTTACTATTGATAGTAAATGCTTACTGTGCAGTGCATGTCGACGTATATTTTTGTTTTAATAATTTGATCACATTATTATTATTATGTTTAATCTTAGCGCAAAACTTTTATTTTATTTTAGTATTGTGATCATTTTTTTACTCGTAATACGAAACTGGTATGAGAGGGAGGCGGGGCAGGGCGGGAGGCCCTGAAATAGAAATGTTCCCCTTGTCTAATGTCAGAATGATCGAGCTCTAGATTCAGGTATAGGACCGACCCTTTGATTTTTTTCCAGTGGGGGGGGGGGGGACAAAGGGTTTTTACTCAATGCAAACGACACCAAAAAAAAAAAACCTAAAATCACGCCCACTTTTATGCAAATACGTTGATTATTTTTAAGGGTGTATTTTCGTCATCTGAAATTAGCATTGATATCGGAAATTCGAAATATTTACTTTCACTCTATGAGGCGCACCGCACCCGCCTCTCTAAGAGTCTCTGGTCCACCCTGAAATGATGTGTCTGCGTACGCCGTTGAGTAGTGAAGTCGGAGTCGAAGCAATTAGGGAGTAAAACAATAGCAGTCAAAAACTCTTAAAACTTCAGGATTCGGAATAGGAGCTAATCTGAATCGGTCTTTTTTCCTCCTACTCCGCAACCCTACTTGAAAGCTTGAAACAAAACTTTCTGAGCTGTCTCGGATCCAAAATGTCGCAAGAGTTTTACCTGCCCGCAGAACGGGTACTATTACGCACTGCACAGTGGCAACACGCTGACCCTGGCTCTGTAAGCACGGAGATTTTTTTTTCCCCTTTTTTCTCTCCCCAACAAAACAACCGCAGTTCTTTTTATTTTTTAATTACTGTTTTTATTGCATTATTACACGGAAAAGACGGTTTTTCTGCACATGTTACGAGGCACCACGAGAAAGGTTTTTATTGACGCACAATCAAAACAGCAGGGGGAAAGACTCGAGTTAAAGTTAGGTTCTGTTTTTTTTTTTTTTACTTTCTTGATTACACCATTTTACGAATAAATTAATTCGGGTTAATTTAGATTGAAAGAATGATTGAGCTTTGGTTTTTTAAATGGGAAGATAGTGATGAAATCTTGTTTTACAATCATATGGACAGGAAATTCTAATTCATATCTGTTGCGTCACAATTATGCAAGTGCTGGTAGCGCTCTCAGTTGCTATAACTGGCTGGTCTTCTTCTTCTTTCAAATCCCCGGGATCTAGCAGAGCCAAATCAAGTCCAACAAATCATTCACCTTCAAAAAATCAATGACAAGACCCGGTCTATCTCTTAAGTCTTCCGTGGACAGACCCAGGCAGGATAAAATGTGGTCTGGAGAAGCCTGCCCAGTGAAGCAATTTTTACACAAATCATATTCTTTAACTCCAGTGGAGTACCTGAGGGACTTGGTGTGTCCACTGCGGAGTCTTGAGATGGCTGTTTGGTACTGCCTGTTGAAATTGATTGCTAGACAGCCTCCTGGGCGATCGCTCTTGTACCAACTATGGCTCGGAGGATTAATCCAGATGTTCTTGATCCTGAGCTTGGTCATTGAGACGATCTATGGAGAAGTAAGAGACCCAGAGGGTGCCGTGTCTTCGGCAGCCCCTGCTTTGGCAAGGCTGTAAGCAATTTCGTTACCTGGGATGTCCACATGAGAGGGAATCCATTGTAAAAAAATGCGATGTGATTGGGAAAGGGTCTTGAGTTTTTTGAGAATGTTCGTGCCAGTAAGGTCTCTCACTTTGTGCCAATTACTAAGGTGTTCTAGGGCACTCCTACTGTCAGAAAGAATCCAGATTTCATCCGTGGGAGGGAGAGTCATAATTGCGTCAAGTGCTTCATCAATAGCAATAAGTTCACTACGAAAGACGGAGCAGCAGTCAATATTTCTTTTATGGATCTTTAAAGATCCATAAAAGAAATATTGACTGGCTGGTTCCACCACTTGATGTGTGGGGCAGTTTTTTTGTTCACCTGTAAAGCAGGTGCATTGTTTTTACCGCACCGATGCTCATGGATTTGGATATTTTTTAACCGGCTAACAAACATGTTTTAACGAATTTCGAGTTTCTACCATTTTTAACCTTTATACAGTCGACTAATAATTTTAGACAAAAGAACCTCAACAATATCTTTTTTTAATTCATTAATTTTTCTCAAAAATAAGACTTACTGTCCAACCTCGAAAGGCGCGCATAGCCCAATTGAACTGTTCAATTTCAAAAAGGGGTGACAACTTGATTAAGAAAATGCACCATGATGGCATTTCTGTTCTGTCAGATATTATTTTCTTTTTCCAGAACTGATAAGAAGGAGGAATAAATTAAAAAAGAAAAAAAAAAACATCAACGCAAACGAACGCGTCAAATGAAGAAACCCAACGAGAAACAAAAAACAAAGCAAAATCTCCTCACATTCCTTATAACGATCACCCCTATTTTGACAAAATCAGTAGAGACCTGAGGCATGCGCAGAAGCGTACGAGGTCGCCGGAAAAAATATCAAACTGCAGCAACTTAATTTTTTGTCACGTTAGCAAGCGGCGTTATCAGACATGAAATTTCAAAAATTCGAAATGAAAAATAGCATTTAGTTTTCAGCTAACAAAATTTGAAGATTGTTGTTTCTCTCTCTATTTTTAGAAATAATATTTCAAAGAGTTAAAATATGCATGGTGTTTTATAACCCCTGGTAAATATTTTAAGAAGCAATATAAGAGCACAAGCGAACACAAATCCACGTCGACACCCTGGTCGACGTTTACCCTAAGGCTACACGTTAAAAGTATGGAATGAAGTGAAAAAAGGATACATTAGTAGGTCTCCAAGTTTCAACTTAGTAGTTGACTAAACAATCTCTAAATCTTTAAAAACATCTCTTATTTCTGAAGTTTCTAAAACCTCTGCAAATATAATAATTTCACTATCTTCATAAAGGCAGTTTGTTTTATAACTAACTAGCTTATTACCCGGCGTTGCCCGCTATTGCATTATGTTTAACTTCTTTCATGCTTTAATGAAAACGGCGAGCCTTAAATTGATAATTCATATTTTTCGTTATCTTTGTTGGAAAGCACTCATACTTAAATGTGTTAAATTTTATCAATTTGTATGCTTGAAGGCTTATCTCTATTGCTCTATCTATTCAAAATTGAAAGAAAATGGCCATTTTGAGACAAAAAATTTGAATTTGGAGCTTTTTAGATTTTCTTTTAAATTTCCAAACTTTGCCTATGTGAATTCTAGTGCATGAAGGAACCTCTGTGCCAAGTTTGATGAAAATCCGACGAAAACTGTAGATTTGTATAAAGGAACAAACAAACATTCAAACAAATATTTCTACATACATCCATTTTTATATATGTATAGATTTTTAATATTTTGATAAGTGGTATAAGAGCAGATGTGGAATACAAATCCACGTTGATACCCTGGTCTCAGGCTCAGGCTACACTTTAAAAATGGAGTGAACTGTAGAAAGGATACCCCCAGTCGATTTCCTAATCTCAATACACTAACTAAACAATCTCAAATTCTTTAAAAGAAATCCCTTATTTCTGAAGGTACTGAAACCGCTACACATAAATATTAATATCACCGGTTTTATCACGTATTGTGTTTCAAAACTCATGACAAGTTTTTAAAGAAGATAGTGATATAAGAGGATTTTTATTATAAGTCTGGAATTTATTTGGATTAGTATTTGTGATTGAAGCAAGAGCGAGACAGTTCCAATACGTAACGAATAACAAGCATTAGGCAACATTTTGTTGAAATGTTATTGAAATTGGTTTCATAGAGGGAAATTCTAGCATAACACTAAATAGAAAATCTTGTGAAATGTTTTTTTTTTTTTTGCATATTCTGAAAAGTTTTATAAAGTGACGCTGTCCCCTTTATGCACCGAGGTATTCAAATTATATTACTCTTTGAACTACCACTTAAATATATATGATTTATTGCTTATATATAAGTTAAAGACGATATACCAAAGCGTTGAAACACTTCATAGCAAAGCAAGCATGTCTCTCTCCCTATGAAAGGGAAGGACACAATCAAAAGTGCTCATAGAGAAGCTGAGGGCTATTAGCGTTTGAATACGTGCAATTCAAAATATCTTTTATCGTCCAGATAATGAATACATTATAGAGTGCATGGAATATGCGAGAATTTTTCACTTCAGAATGTTGTTAGGGGTAGTCCCCGACCCTAGGGGGTGAGCTAAAGGTGGGATGGAGGGGGGGGGAGTAAATTTTGATGGAGAAACAATCTAGAAGTGATTTTAACGGGGTATCTAAAATGGGAGCTCAAAATACCCAGCAGCTTTTAAGATATGCTAAAAGGTCCGTTTTTCGTCCAATTTAAGAACCATATACAATTGTTCAAACTGAAATGACAGCAGTGAATTTCTATTTAAAGAAAGAGGAGTACACACCAATTGTAGAATATTCTCAGTTTGGAAAGTATATTGTTTTCAACAGTAATTATGCGTTGAAAGCGAAACGGTTAATAAAACTGGTAGACAATCCAATTTTTGTCCAATAGTGACACGTCTGCTTTCATGCAACATGCAGCAATTCAGAAAACTGTTTGAGGAGATACTTGATTTTCACACGAAAATGTGGCATCTCGGAAGTTTACTCGGAATAATCTCTAACGATTCGGCGTTTTTTTTTTTTTTTTTTAGTTTTAAAGCTACATTTAACAAAGTTTTCAAGGTTTTTAAGCATTTGTAAATGAAGGGTCAGGGGGAAAAAAGATGAAGATCACTTTTTCTTCAATTTTAAGATATTAGCGCTATCTATGGGCAATGAAGGACTAGTATCATCTGGTAGAACGATAAGGGGGTAAAAAGATGAGAAGCGTCTGAAATGTGCATGAAAATTCGAAAAACTACATAAGGAGCTACGAGAAATCAAACTTTGCTCTTCGTTTATCTAGAAATCGCTTTTTGGTCACTTTCATCTTTTTCCCCCTGGCCCTTCAAATGAAATTTTTTTAAAGTAACTTTTGTCTAATTGGTGAGCGTCCAACAAAGCAGAGGGTATGTGAACGTATCCGTTTTTGTGTGATCTTGTTGATTGAAGACATGTTTAGCTATTAAACTCCCTCGAGGGTTATAAATGCTTATAAATGGGGATCAACAAAGTACCCTCTTAATTGAATCAGGGCGGTGAGAAGCAATCTCAGCCTAGTCGGAAACTAGGGGCCCGGCGATTAGGGGGTAAAAATCTGAGTGGTGTAAGTTTTACAAGTTTTATAGGGGAGGGGGGGGGATGCGCTGATCAAACTGACAAGTAGCTTGCCTTGAGCCTGAACTGATTTGGGAAAGAGAGTTGTAAGTGCTAATGAGAGTCTTGTTTTCAAGAATGTTTTGCAGCTCATGAGAATTTGAATTGTCATTTTTTTTTTTTTTTTTTTTTTTGTACTTCTTCAAATTTTTACGTGGAAAAGTTTAATGTGGAAAAGGGAAAAAAAACTTCTTTTTTATCATTTGAAATTTAAAAAAAAAAAGTTTTTTTTTCTGATTTACATTATAAAACATTTCGGGTTTCGGGGGGGGGGCGTCGCCAACCCCCCCCTCTGGATACGGCCTTGGTAAGGGAGTCCGTTTGGAAAAGTAGACATTATAAGGGCAAAGAAATGAAAAACTGCTCCTTTAGATATTGTACCCAGGACCCGACAGATTAAAAATGAGACTCAAGGCCTACAATACTTTGGAAGCTTCCTACTACCACTTTAAGTCAACGAAAAATAATCTTTTAACTTCTTAGCAGTGTCGGTGCTAGTCCCTTTTCGGGATCATTGTATATAATTTTGCAGGGCCGCACTGTGTGCATTATTTCTAGCACTGATACTGCTTTTCTATATCCAGTTTGGTTTAAGAGTATTATAGCTAATTCTCAAGAAATATTTTTTTTACTTGCATTCAGTGAACTAAACAAGAGAAATACTAATTAAGTATTAAAACAGCTTTTTTTTTTTTCAATTAACAAATTCTTATTTTTCTCAAAAAAGAACATAATTCTTCAATGCTATGCATCAGTTTTTAGAAAATAAGAGAAGGAACATGGGGCTCTAGTTCCAGGCCTAGCTGGTCTTTAGCCATAACCACGCCCTGCACTGCAAAAATTGAACTGTTGTTTTTGCAGTACAATACTGGCAGCCGAGGTTCTTATTTGAAATTGTAAATGCACAGTAATAAACTGTAAAACTAGCAATTTTAGTTTCTTATACTGTAAAGTTAGCAATTTTACAATTTATTGCCATACAAGTTAGTAATATTATGCTGTTAAAACAACAGTTTAATATTGGCAGCTGAGGTTCCAGTTTAAAACTGTAAAATGCACGGTAATAAACTGTAAAATTAGCAATTTTACAGTTTATTACGGTAAAATCAGCAATTTTACAGTTTAGTACTGTAAAATTAGAACATTTTGCAGTTTATTACGACAAAATTTGGTGTATTACACAGTAAAAACAACATTCATGTTTTTCAGTGTGATTATACCCAGAGAAGTAGGTGAAAGATGCAGAAGCCACGCAGAGAGTATTGAAAATGGCGACACTTAGACGCGACTGTCACTGTTTGCTTCCGCATTGAAATTCCATCTTTATGAGTTCGATGGCAATTATAGCGGACTTACGACATTTTTTCCTCATTATTATCTCGGGATGCTACCGATCTTTAGAGCTCGAGGGGATGGCCACCCCGTAATCACGTGGGATTGTTGGTGTGAGTGAGAGATCACGCTGGAAGCTCTGATTAGGTTACGTCAACATCTCTTTTCGGAATACGCGAGCATCATTTTTGTTGATGTTCGCTGTCTTGTGCCAGCTACTGTCTGATTTTCTTAGGTAAAACCTTCGGCGTATTTACGCACGCGTCAGGTCTTTTCTGATCTTACCAAAAAAGGGATGAGAGGTAAGATAACAATAAGGGGAAGAATAATAAGAAGTGTTTTCATGTCGTATCAAACAACGGGGAACGATGCTAATTTGAAACACATAAATAAGTTGAATGTGTCAAAATTATAACAGTTTTGATTTGAAAATTTCGGAAAGTTCCCACTCATAATCCATCACCATTTTTTTGTGTGGAGTGGTTCGCGAGTGCTAGATGCTGTTTTCACGGACGGACAGTAGGCTGGCAATTTCAGGTGTGCTGCTTTACTTTTCCAACTGTACCGTCGTTTGGTGTGAAGTCCGACTACCACAGAACACACATATGCCACAGAGACCCGTTAAAAGGGCAGGCAACTGTTCACAGCATAACAACACATTCACACAAAGAAAGGACTGGAGAGAGAAAGTACAGTAAACTCTCACTTATGCTCCGACCCAAGAGACCAACAGAAAGAGGTGCATAAGTGAGAAGAACGTATAAGTGAAATATCCTATTTGAAGGACTAAAACGCAACATAGGTTCTAATTAGTGAATGAATAAGAATGTTTCTATAGACAAGGGACATATTACTACGGTTTGACAATTACTGCAACGTAACTACAATGATAGAGATAAAACAAAAATTGTAGTACTTTCTTTAAAACGATCCATAATAGGTAATTGTCCCTCTCCAAACTCTATTTCGTGTGGGAAAAAAAGTGGGTAATAAAGACAATAAATTAAAGAGGAAAGTGAAGAAAAATGCTTATTTTTTACATTTTGTTTTACATTTTAGGAAAATTCGGCGCATAAATGAAATATTTATCTTTAGCGTGACGCATAAACGATTGATACTATCCTTATTTTGCTATTGAATGTGCTGGCACCATTCAAAATCGCGGTATAAGTGAAAAAGGCGCATAAATGAGAGTTCATTGTAGATACACGCCCGAACTGAGATTCGAACTTGGGAACACTCCATCTAAGTCAGATTTCTGTGACCACTAGACATCGACAAGGTGGTAGGCACGTCATTTTTGGGAAATATATATGCCATAAAAGCCAGCGTGTTTCTCAATCTTTTTTTGACTCACGGACAGACAAAACCTTTGGAAAAAATTCCAAAGATTTTTTTTTTGTGTGTGAAAATAAATGCATAAATAAATTTAAAAAAAGAAAAACTACAAACATTGGACGGGCGGAATGTTAAAAACTAATTTTAAAAAAAGGATCGGTAGCGCTTTTTTGTTTGAAAAGAAAAAAAAATCGAGTAGTGAACCACAAAAAACTAGAGGGAGAAAAAGTCGAACCAGTGAGGATTATTATATTTTCTTTTTTTTTCAGACAGAGGGGAGGGGAGTAGAGCGAAAGAGAGGGACTCGATCAGCGGATCATTAAAAATTTGTGAAAAAATTTGGTTAACCACTTGGTTTTTTTATTTTATTTTTTACAAAGCAAATAAATAAATAAGTGATTAAGTAAAACCTTACTTGGTGCTGAAATGAAAGTTAATTACAAAATGCACGTAAAAATGCTATTAGAGTTACCCGCCGTGACTTTTGCCGATGGTAAAATTTAAAGGATTTTCGCTGCTGTTGCTGTATCATTTAACGAATTTAAAAACTAAGTATAGCACTTATAATGTTAAACTGAAGCTTAATTTTACCAGAGTTTATTAGATAGAAGAAAAGATATCTTCCTTGTCCTCACAAAATCGTCAATGTGTTTTTTTTTTTCATCACAAAAAAAAACCCAGATGCATGTGTATCTATACTAAAATGCAACGTTTCTTGACAAAAACATCGTGACGTCAGCGTGACGCTAGCCTATGAAAAACGAGCTAGATAAAACGTCACGGCTTACTTGACGAATAAGAGGAGATCGCTGACTGCTTGTGAGCTCTTATTGGCTCCACTCGTAGTGACGTCAGTGCCAAGTTAAATTGCATTCTACTATATAAACGAAAATACATAATACAGAAGTGTTGGAAACGATAACGATCGCCGATCTCAATTGTTATTTCCCATCTCAAAAAGGCCCAACGCGCTGAAAAAGTAAAAAAAAAAGAGCTTGACAGATTGAAAAATATTTGAAATTTTTATTCTTATTTCACATGATACCTAAAGAAAAGATAGAAATATGTCGGGGAATGCGGGGCAAGGTAAAACAGCGCAGCAAAATGAAATGGTAAAATATTTTCCCAATTTGCAGCGCCACCTATCTAGCAATATTTTGACTAAGCTCCTAGACCAGTGGTGGCCAACCCACGGCACGCGTGCCACAATGTGGCACGGCAGAGCAGTAACAGTGGCACGCGAAGACTTATTGAAAAAAATCTAAAATTGAGGTGAAAATGTCAATCTTAAAAATATTCATGAAAACTAAAACCCTTGAACTGATAAATACAATGATATTATGACGATTAAGTGTTTCTTTTTCTCTAGTTTGGAGAAAAAAGAATAAAACATTAAATTTAATACTGAAAGTATCAACCCAAATTTAATAATTTTTCAATGATATATGGAGAAAATGTTACACCTATTTTGAGTGGTGTATGCTGGTTTACAAATTGTTTTAACTACAATATTGCAAAGTACTTAGCGTTAGCTTCGGACATCCAACGAAAGCTGTGACACCACAGACAATGCTTTAGAA
Source organism: Uloborus plumipes (assembly GCA_038373865.1). Classification (NCBI taxonomy): domain Eukaryota; kingdom Metazoa; phylum Arthropoda; class Arachnida; order Araneae; family Uloboridae; genus Uloborus; species Uloborus plumipes. The sequence goes on from JAXGGA010002307.1 coordinate 61,411, forward strand.
AGCATATTTCTGCTTAACACAAATGAAACTTTCGATGCTGCAGAATGGATTCTTGATCTGCAATAGTTTCAACTACAGGTAATGAAATTTCAAAAACAAAAGTTAACTCTGCAACTAAAATTTATTTTAAAAAAAACAAAAAAAAAAAAAAAAACAGATTGGACAGAATTCGGCATGTTTGCACAAATGAAGACCCTAAAATTGTTTTTCTTACATTACTTGAAATTATTTGTTGAAAACGCCTCAAAAGTGTCATTAAATTATCTATCACAAACTCTTTGCCAAGGAATAAGACTCTTCCTCTGTTGGTGACCCTGTAGAGTTCACTGTATTAACAAACTACGAATGAGAGCTCTGAATGTTTTGTGAACATTTCCTAGGAGAAAGAGAAGAGTATGACAAGGTGCTTCTTCATTGAAATATGTGATAGCTATCCAAAGGAAAAATAGTAATAAGATTTCAGAATTTTAGGGAGTGTGTTTTTTAAAATGTCTGGAAGGAAAGCAATGAGGACTTGCTCCTTAGGAATGAAGAATAGCAATTGAGTTTAGCTATTGTATCTCTTATTATCCGACGTTTAAGTAATTCAAATTTAAGATTGTACAGAAAAAAAGTTTTCTAAACCAGTATAAACCATTTACATTTTTTTTTATAATGAAGCTTCAGTTTCTTTTTCTCTAGTTTGGAAAAAAAAAGAATAAAACAATTAATATTAATACTGAAAGCAGCAATCCAAATTTAATAATTTTCCAATGATTTATGGAGAAAATTTCACACCTATTTTAAGTATTCATTCAGTGTTATGTTTCATGATTTTCAAGATGATAAAAAAAATGTTGAACCTATCAAATTCTTTGTCTATTTCTCTGCAAGACACTGTGGACCTTTTGGTTTTGGACCTCCCATCCGACATTCCTACTTGTTATTTACAAACTTTAGCCGCCTGCGCTGTCATAGATTTGATTCAAAATACATTGCTAAACAAATATTTTTGGCGATAAATGCGTAAAAATCTAAATACCGTTGAACATTAATTGATAGCACTTAAAATACTTTAACTTCTTAAGATTCTCAATAGTGCAGCAGATATATGACAAAAAAAAAGTGGAATTGTGCCTTTAATGATAGAAGCATATAACTTGGTGTGCATATACTACATATAATTACGAGTCATTTTGGATACGCGGCCATCTGAGGTTTCGAATATTTCAGTAATGGCGGACGTTCGAAATGGTGGCCTCTGAATATAGTTTATGTGCTTCTTTGTTCCGATATTCACGAGGTTAATAGCGTACGTTACGAAAAAAATCATAGAATTTAATATCCTTTTCTAATAAAGTTCTATTGCATTGTGTGTTTTAAGTGGATTTTAACTTTTACCGCTAGGGGGCGCTTTATAGTTCTTTTTTAATCGTCCAAAATGCGCAATAGATATGGGACCAAAATTGATGGAATTTTGTCTTCAATAGTAGACGCTTACAAATTTAGATAAAGATAATAAATATAAACTCATATTTGTGAAAATTACAACACCATGAAGAAATCGTCATAATTGAATGAAATTTAACACACAGCTGAGTGATAGTGGTACAAAAAAATGAGTAAACTTAGAAAGCCAACAAATAATTAAAAAATATTGAAATTGATATTTTGTGTAGCCAGCACGCTGCTACGCGACGTGGCATGGAGTTAAACAAATTTTTAAAGTCTGCCTGATCAATAGCATTCCATACTATTTGTATGCGTACCCAAAGTTCGTCTGTAGAAGCAACAGGACGAGGATCACGAATGAACCACCGACCAACGAAATCCCATACATGTTCAATCGGCGATATATCTGGGGAATACGCTGGGCAGGGAAGAAATTGTACTTGCTGCGATGCAAGGAAGGATTGAACTGTCCTAGCGACATAAGGGCTGGCATTATCCTGCTGAAATACAGCGCCAGGCAAGCCTTGAAGGAAGTTTGGGGCTGTAGAACTTCACTGATGTCCCGGTTGATGTTCAGGCTACCCACAATTCGTAGCAATTGAAGATCGTCCGTGATATGATATGGCACCCCAGACCATGACTCCAGGTGTTCGTCTACTGTGACGTTCGATAATGCACTCTGGAAGGTGGCGTTCACCGGCATAGCGTCGAACGCGAATGCGGCTATCATGGTGCCACAAATTAAAGCGGGATCCGCCAGAAAACACAACATACTACCAATCAGCACGATAGTCCTTATGCTGATTAGCCCATTGTAGCCACAGGTGGCGATAGTTTAGCGTGAGCGGGATCCTGTATTATAAAGGAGTCCTTGTGCGCAGTCCACGCTGCATCAGACGTCTAGGAATTGATGAAGCACACATTGAAAACTTGTAGCTGTTGACCACTGTGCTGCCAGTTGTCTGGAAGAAGCTGTACGTTCCGTCAATACCATGCGGATCAGGTGTCTATCATCGCGCGCTGACGTCACTTTTCAGGGTCCACTCCCGGATTTCCGAGCTGTCCAACACTCGTCCGTCCACTGCTTCCAAACACGAATCACTGTGCTGCTGTTACGCTGCACACGAGCGGCTACTTCAAGATAAGACAATCCAGCTTCACGAAAGCCGATGATCCTCCCCCGTTTAAACTTCGTAAGTTGTTGAAACCTCGCTCTTTTTCGTCGAAGAGGCATAAGCAACGTCTCATCTAACGTTTATCACAAGCAGATAACCACCTATAACCATACAAATCTTGCTGCAGCCGTCTATTTATTCGGATAAATCTGGCGTTCAGAGGGCGCTGCTCAGCGTACGCATGCGCTACGTGTCTAAAATTCTAATCATTTGCATACCATACCCTACTTTGAATTGCTGAAAATTTCAGCCCATTCGCATAAGTCCTTCGTGGTGTTGCAATTTTCACAAACATGAGTTTATAATTACGAGGAGCACACTCTTTATGCATGAAACAACAATAACTCTGTATAGTTTTAACAGTTGTCATTTTAAAAAGGTTTGAAGGAACTCTAAAGATATTCAGAGAAAGCTTTGGATTTCAATATCCTCTCTCTCTCTTTTGGATATCAGTTCTCTGGTTGTGAACCGGAGCTTCCCCCCTCACTCAAAACCTTTACCCTTTCTTCCACCCTCTTCAAAATGTTAAATTCAATAAATGTTTACTTCATTGCTTATACAATGCAGGTTATTGAAAATACAGGGTGTCCACTCCAATCGTGGACCAATAGCTAATTTCTAAACCGTTAGAGATAAGCATATAGCTTATTTAGGAAAAAATCTCCAAATTATGAAAGGAATTTTGGGTCTATTCAATGTTTTTCAAAAAATCAAATTTTGAAAGAGTTACGAAATTTAAATTTTTATACAGCCCCCCAGTCCTATCAATCATCTTTATTAAAACATTCTTGACACTGCAACGTTTAAAACTAAAAAAAAATCACTCTTCTACCACAAAAATTGACCGAGTTATGACGTTTTGAAAAATCAAGATTTTGAAGGATTTCGCATACGGTCCCTTAAACGATCTCTCGATGACGTCATGAAACAATGCATTGAGCACAGACTGCTTAATTTTTAAAATATAATGTTTCATGTTATTTGTTTCTATTTCAAGCATAACCCAACTGACAGAACATATAAAAGTGTTTAACGGACTTGTTTTATCTTTACTATCATTTCAATTTCAATTACTCATATTTACGAGAAAAAAAATTTTATTTGGAGAAGAATTATATAGTCAACAAAAAACCTATTTTTAACTTTTTAAAAATGTTCAATTTGTTGGAAAATACAATGTGGCACGCTGAGCTTTTTCTCTCCAGATAGTGGCACTCTTCCTAAAAAGGTTGGCCACCCCTGTCCTAGACAGATAGTTGATTCCTATCAAAAAATAAACAGCTGCAAAGATCAAAGAAAAAAATGATACAAGTCATTTTCGAAATTTGATACCTTTGTTGTGATATTCGTGGATTTTTAAAAATATTTTTTGTTAGAAAATCATAAAATTTTTGTAATTATCATTTTAAGCATTCATTGAGATCTACAGATGTCCACAGCAGTACTAATTCAATTAATATTTGACTTGTTTTGGTTTTTTAAATGTTCAGAGCAATTTGTCAAGTGCACGCGGGGCAAAGAGAAATAGTTCATTTCGTTCTGTTATGCATTTATTTATTAAAGCACGTACGTATTTCTTCATTTTTTAATTCATTTACATTCTTTGACTTATTAATTCACTTATTTTCTTATTCATTCTCTATTTTATCTGTCATTTATTTTTCACATACCTGTAATTAATTCATTTATTTGTTCATTTATTTATTTGTTTATTTTTTCATTGATAATTCAGTCATTCGTTTATTTACAAAATCATTTGATGAAAATTATTGCTTATCATCAAAAAGAATAATGCTTCATTGCAAAAATAATGTAGTTTTACTTTTTTTCAAGAAACAAAATAACTGTCAAAAATGAAAAATAGTATTTCAGCGCAAATTATACAACAAAATGCATTTTTCATTCTTTTCCATAATTTTCAGAGCAAATTTCAATTTTTTTCATCTTGAACAGGCAAGTTATCTTAACTATTTCACTTTGCCCCACATTCCCCCAACTGGAATGATTAGAAATGTATGTTTTCTTTGCAATCGCGCACGCACTGCAAAAAACGAACTGTTGTTTTTACAGTATAATACTGGCAGCCAAGGCTCCAATTTAAAACTGTAAAATGCACAGTAATAAAGTGTAAAACTAGCAATTTTACAGTTTCTTACTGTAAAGTTGGACGTTTTACAGTTTATTGCCGTAAAATTTAGCTGTATTATACTGTAAAAACAACAATACAGAACTGGCAGCAGAAGTTCCAGTTTGAAACTGTAAAATGCAAGGTAACAAACTCTAAAATTAGCAATTTCGCAGTTTTTTACTGTGAAATCAGCAATTTTACTGTTTAGTACTCTAAAAGTAGACATTTTTGAGTTTATCACTATAAAATTAGCGATTTTTACAGTTTATTGCTATAAAATTAGCTGTATTATACTGTAAAAAGAACATTCATTTTTTACAGTGCGGAAATAACAGGCGTCATTTTCAGTATCGTTATTTATCATATCCGAAACCAGGAGACAAATTGGGACCAACAAAATAGACCTCTATCTGTGTAAAAATTCCAATACCTCTTTTCGCGACTGAATTGATGAATACATCGCTGACTTCCTACCAGGTAAACACATTCCGAACTCATCGTCTTCAGACGCAAGGCCATAAAACTCATCCCCCTCCCAGTGACCCTGGGGTGCACGACCCCTGTTTGCAAACAGAGACCCTGCGCAGGGAGGCAGAGCTAGTACGCAAGGCCGTAAGGCAGCCATTTTTACTTTCAGACGCGTAGTTGTCAAGTATTGTAATGCTCATTACTGTAATTTTGTAAACCTCCAACGCAGGGGTGCCCCCCCCCCCCCAAATTTTTTAAAACATTCTTGCGTTTTTTATTTTTACTCCTCTTTTTTATTTTTTTTTCAAATATTATTTATTTATTTTTTTAAATTATAGCTATTTTTTTCATATTATTATTTTTTTAAAGTTTGCATTATGCGCAGAATAGAATCGCTTGTTTTCTTTTCCAGACATTCTAAGCACACACACAGGCACACAAAACATAAATAAATAACAAAAAAATAATAAAAAAATAGTTTAAATAAAAAAATATTAAAAAATCCGTATTCAAAAAATAAATTAATAAATAACTAGAGTTACTCGCCACGGCTTGCCTGTAGTAAAATTTAAAGAATTTTCGCTGTTGTCACTGTATCCATAATGCACAAATTAACAAGAAGTTCTGTCAAGAACTAAACGAGCCTACTTTCCCGTACATCGACATCGGCATTCTAGCATCTGATCATTATTCTCTTGATTATCTAAGACTAAAAATTGTGTCAAACATACCTTTTTAGCACTTGAAGCTGATTTCTAAAAGCAAAATATACCCCTATCATCAGATGAAATAGACACATAAAAAGTAAATAAATGAATAAATAAAGTTTTGTCGCACCTTTTAAAGAATGTAACTGTTACAGTTCTTCCGTAGAAAAATTCCTCAATTGTTTTCAAAAAAAAATTAAAAGTACAAAGTACATCAAAACACATTTTATCAAAGAAAGAAAAAAAAAAGAAAAAAAAACTCGTCCGTTGATAAAATGTCTCGAATTTCACTTTTAATCCGTTGCCAGTTGTTAAATATAAATAAAGAATAAAATGCCCTCGTGAATGAAACATTTTTGCTGCAAAAAAAAATCGTCTGCCAAAAATAATAATAATAATAATAATAATAATAAATTCAATAAAACAAATGAATAAATAAACAAAAAATCGTCTGCACAGTCAGTCATTTTTTTTTTCGGACTGTTTACTCAAAAGTTATTAGGGGTGACAGCTTGCTTGAGCGGTTCAATGTTGAACGACAAATTGTTCAAATCGGAAATGTAAATACGGGAATGAAGTATCCTTGAAAAGTTCTTTCCAACAAAAAAAAGTTTGTTCAAATCGGACTGTTCATTAAAAAGTTAGTATCGCGGGACCGGTTATTTGAACGGCTCAAAGTTGAACCAAAAATTGTTCAAATCAAAAAATCAAATATGGGAATGAGCTTTACTCGCCGAGATCTTTCCAACAAAAAAAAGTTTGTCCAAATCGGAATGTTCATTCAAAAGTTATTAGGGGGGGACAGACAGACCAACAGACCGACCGACACACAAATTTCCCATCTCAATACCCTACTTTCAAATTTTTAATTTTTCGATATTCCTTTTACCTCTTTATTTTTTCAACTTGGCGATATTTTCTGGACTTGGCGATATTTTTTTTAACTTGGCGATTTTTTTTGGACTTGGCGATATTTTTTAGATGCATTAAGCTACTTTTAATACTTTTTTCGTCTTTCTTTTATTTTTGACGGGAAAGTAGGCTAAAAAAACTAAGTGCAGTTCCCGCTTGACGAAACTTACCATGCTTAACAGAGACTAATCTTTTTTAATTATTTTCAATTTAAGCGAAATTCTAGTTTCAGCTTATGACCTTTTTATTTACTTGATTTACTTTTAATTTTAGTTAGGATTTATTTTTTACTTTTTGTGGAATGTTATGAGCGATAACTATTTAGTCGAACATGCCAAATAGGCAAAAAATTTACCATCATTGTTTTCATTTTGACAGTATTTAATATCTTACCAAAATATTTAAAAGCGTTCACACTTTTTTACTTCTTGTTTCAAAAACTTTGTTATGCCTTCATTGCATTTAGATCGATCGCAAAATAATAATAAAAATAATAATAGTAATAATAATAATAATAATAATCCAGCTTTTGGATCGATAGTTCCATCAAAACTTCTTTTGGGTTTAGAATGGTTGAATTAATTTATTTGGCGAATTTTTTACATTTTAATGAGACTTTTGGAATGACCAATATTTTGAAAAGCTCATAAAGATTTCTGTTATCGGTAATGCTTTTGAGAATATTTCAATAACTGAGATCTTTGGTAGGCACTTTTCAGTAACAGGCGAAAATTAAAATTTTAAGCTTGCATCGTCGCCATGGTTTCCCCTTTTTCTCCTATTGTGCATTTTAATTTAGATTTCAATAATAGGAGCTTCTAAAGTTGATTTGGTGATTTTTTTTTAAAAGGAATTCTCACATTATACTTAGAGGCTTTTTTTTAGATGGCGCATTATTTTACTTTCAACTATTAATCCTATGTGGAAAATTAGAAACAAAAAGACGGGAGGATTTCGGCGATTGGAAATCTGGCCGAAGACCTGGGTATCTCTCCCTATTGGTGCCAAATCTTTGTCGACAATTCATCCGCGAGGGAAATCTTTCATTCGCAAATGTAAACTAAATGTCACTAAAACCAAATTATCGTCGAAAATTTGACAACCGAGCCAGATTCCCAATTATAGAATTATTTCCTTTTTCCGAGGCATGTTAATCATATGTATAAAATTAGACACAAAAAGAACATTACCCTTTGATGATATGCAAATAAAATTGAAATTTCAAGAAGTAAATTAATAAATTTGTATGAAAATACTTATTAAAAAAATGGCGTATACAAAGTTAACTGCTTCTTATTCAAACACTGTAAAATGTACTTTTGCAAATTTTGAAGATTTTTTTTTTTCATAAATAATCCTAGAAAATGAAATAATAAAGAGGAAAACTTATTGCTCAAAAACCAATATAAGTTTCAGAAAATCAAAAAAAGAAGTAATCATCTGAAGAAGTGAATACAATAAAGCTGAAAATAAAATTTACTTACTTTGAAAACAAAACAATGTGAGTGCACGGAAGAAATCGGCAGTTGATTTCACTTCAATTACAAAAACTGCTCCTTTGGAGTACGAAAACAGGGAGCAATAAGTTTTTAATTACCTAATTTTAATTAAATTTTAGGAAATATAGGGTGAATTTAAAAATTTCATCTACGACTTGCACATCATCAGCATGAGTGACTGATTTTGTACCAATTTTCATAATCGTACGTTGCGTAATTTTTCCAGGAGAGCGTTTGACCCGCGACTCATGACGTCATCAAACTTTGATTTTATATATACAGGGTGTCCACTCCAATCGTGGACCAATAGCTAATTTCTAAACCGTTAGAGATAAGCATATAGTTTATTTAGGAAAAAATATCCAAATTACGAAAGGAATTTTGGGTCCATTCAATGTTTTTCAAAAAATCAAATTTTGAAAGAGTTACGAAATTTAAATTTTTATACAGCCCCCGAGTCCTATCAATCATATTTAGCAAAACATTCTTGACACTGTAACGTTTAAAACTAAAAAAAAATCACTCTTCTGCCACAAAAATTGACCGAGTTATGACGTTTTGAAAAATCAAGATTTTGAAGGATTTCGCAAACAGTCCCTTAAGTGATCTCTCGATGACGTCATAAAACAATGCAAAATCTTGATTTTTCAAAACGTCATAACTCGGTCAATTTTTGTGGTAGAAGAGTGATTTTTTTTTAGTTTTAAACGTTACAGTGTCAAGAATGTTTTGCTAAATATGATTGATAGGACTCGGTGGCTGTATAAAAATTTAAATTTCGTAACTCTTTCAAAATTTGATTTTTTGAAAAACATTGAATGGACCCAAAATTCCTTTCGTAATTTGGAGATTTTTTCCTAAATAAACTATATGCTTATCTCTAACGGTTTAGAAATTAGCTATTGGTCCACGATTGGAGTGGACACCCTGTATATGTACATAGATTTAAACAAATAAATTAATTAGCTTTAAAAAATCCCCCCACCCTCCAGAAAAAAATTTAATGACGCAACTTGAGCTTTTATTCACCCCTGTAGGCAGCCCTGCCCCGGTGAAACAAGGAAGGGGGTTATGGGTTTGAGGAGTGTGTTAGTGTGTATTTGTCTGTGGCACTGTGGCGCTTAAACGGATGGATTGATGTTGATAATTCGATTTTTGTTCAAAAGGAGAGTTGATCGAGAGTGTTCTTGGCTAGGTCTCGTCTTTGTATAACATAAATTAACGACGATGTTAATTAAAAACCTTGAAAAGCGTTTTTTGCTGCGAAAACGTAGCTAAACATTAAAAAAAAAAGTACCAAAAGAAAGAGCGAATTTTTCTACCGCTTACAGAACTTACTCGGAACTTCCATGTTACATAGAACTCGAATTATGATTTTTTAGCAGATTTAACACACATCCAAGCCTTTATTTTCGTGATTGGTAACCGATTTCATTGCTGACCGATAAGGAAAGAAAATTCAATGATTTAAATTTTTTAACTGAGCTCCCTCCATCAGTTAATTTTTAAAATTGAAGCCTCCCTGGTATCTCTTTTTACCTATTTTGTAGAATATCCCCGGATAAACGGAAGCTTAGAGCAGAAGGCCTTGACCAAACATGGCGAATTTCGAAGCATCTTCCCAGTCGCCGTGGAAAGGGTTTCTCGTTTGCAAACAATCCCGGACGCGCGCACAAACAAGCCCCAGGGGGTCCCTGCTGGAAGCTGTGTCTTGTCTAGACTCTCTAAGTGTATTGTCGTCTGTTTTGTTTCGGTATTGATGTATCACTTGCGACGATTTACGCCGAAAAGTATTCCTCTCGATTCAACTAGGAATTTCGAATTCTTTTTCTTTTTTTTTAGAATTCCTTCATTTAGTGGACAGCTTCCAACGTTTGATTTTTTTTTTTTTTTTTTAAACAGACATGTGACCCAAATAGAATGAAAAATACTGAAATTACGTCGCTGTGTGAGCAAATACAAAATTGTTGATACATTATACAACAACTGCAAGTTCAAACATGAGGCTTTTGGCTCTATATAGCCAACTATTTTAATTGGATGCATGAAATTAATTGGTACATGTTAAATTTAACTTGTGAAGCCCATTCTTTTTGTTCTGCACTCAGTATTTTGCTATTTCAAAAAATACTGAATTCAGTAAAAATACTGAAAAATCATATTTTTTAATATCCAGTTTCATCTTTTATGGTAACACAAAAACATTTTAATGATTCACTGTTGATTAACCCCCCGACGGTTCGGCAGTTCCAGAATTACATGTTAAATGGACGTGATAAGACGTCCGGAACCGTCAGGGGATTAAAAAACATAATTAACCCGTACTTCTATGGAAAATTGATGATCGTAACATATCCTGTCCCCGAAAACCGCCAGAACTTGAACTTGGGGAGAAGGGGCTTCTAAATTAGCGAATGAACGTTCGCATTTTACCGAATGATAGAATACAAGCACGCTGACATGCCCTATGATGCAGACACTTTAAGGTCTGTAGTAAAGTTAAACAGGGAGATGCAATGTGGCATGCTTCTTATTAAAAACTTGAAATAATGCCGATGACAAAAAAAAAAAAAAAATTGCGGGATAAGAAATATATGAAGCACGGATGCACCGATTAACCAACAAATCATGTAACTGTAAGTTCTTGAAAAAAACCTTGAAGCTTCCTATGAGGGTACTTACGAAGATATTAACTATATTTTGTCATTAACATGTCTATTTTCTTATGTTGTCCACATGCATTTCATTGAAATATTTGGATGGTCGCACATAAAGTGATTTACAGCAGCACCAGGTTTCATATTCTGCGTAGTACCAAATATTCAGTGCAAATTCTAACTGAATTTGACCATTCGAATGTTTTAACGGTAATACTTGTCTTCCTATTTTACACCAATTTAAAATAGAATGAATTGAAATAATAAATAATAATTAATTTAGTTTATGTTTATTTGCAATTCTGCATTAATTGATAATTCTTCCTCGATATGTGATTTGATAACTGACAATCATTATAATACATTATGTTTTGATAAAAAACAATGCATTACAATAATTATCTTATTTTCAAGGTAATATAGATATAATAGGTATTGCATTAAGAGCAAGAATCTGAGCGTGTCACGCCTGTGATTCATGACGTCTCAGCTTTTTTCCAAAAAATTACCAAATGTTTATTATCTTATTGAAAGACCAAATCCAGAATGTTTTGCTCTAAAGTTGAGTTGTTTAGTTTTTATGGACCCCTAAAGATGAAGGTGCGGCATCAAAAATTAAGCGGATTTTCAAGACATGGAAGTTACCGTGAGCCAAAACTCTTAACAGGAACTGTTTAACTCCAATTTTCTTTTTGTATATGGAATATGGAAGGTTGAAACTTAACAAAATGAATGTTAAATTTGTGGTAAGCTGTTGACGTAAGGTCAGTGAAGGCCCTCAAAACAAGGCATTTTTAAGGTTTTTTAGCGTTTTTGAGGTCTAAAAACAGCTTGTACATTTAAGTTGGCACGGCAAAAGTAGCATCGTTTGAAAGACCAGTGTCAGCACTTTAAAATATTGTATAAATAACCGAGGAAAGTTCAACGTGCTTTTAGTTGCGTAAGGCCGAAATATGAAAAATGTCATATTTTACCGATATTCAAACGGTCATAACTTCCTCTGCCAACAACATATTGAAATATTTTTTTGCCAATGTCATACTCTATTCTTTGTCTTAACAGAACAGTTGAGTCCTTTGAGGCGAAATGTGAAATTTTTTTTTACAAAAAATGTATTTTCTCCTATGCATTTTTTGTAAAAAAAAAATTCACATTTCGCCTCAAAGGACTCAACTGTTCTGTTAAGACAAATAATAGAGTATCACATTGGCAAAAAAAATATTTCAATATGTTTGTTGGCAGAGGAAGTTATGACCGTTTGAATATCGGTAAAGTATGACATTTTTCATACTTCGGCCTTACGCAACTAAAAGCACGTTCAACTTTCCTCGGTTTTTTATACATTATTTTAAAGTGCTTACACTGGTTGGACATAAAATGAGTAAATTACAAAAAATAATAAATAACTAGCTGCGTAGCCCGGCGTTGCACGGGCTGTTATGTAGTGAAGGCAGTTTGAGAAAACTACTCGCCACCAAGGCGGCTCGCCTTTAAAGAAATGAGGAAAGTTTAAACAGTTTACTCGCCGTCAAGGTGGCTCGCCTTTACAGTAGCGAGGAAAGTTTCAATTCACTACTCGCCGCCAAGGCGGCTGGCCTTTAAAGTACCAAGGAAAAGTTTAATAAACTACTCCCGCTAAAGCGGCTCGCTAAGAAGCTTTCCTGCATCAAAGAATCAATCGAATTATTTGCACATGCTTCCTCAAAAATAAAGACGATGTCAAGTAGCGCATACTTCGCACTCTTCCTAAATAGCAAATAAAATTCCTTTCCAAAAACAATTATTTACAAACCGCTTTCTTCCTGTAAAATTAATTGCCAAATTCTAAACGAAAAGGTTCTTTTAATATTTAGATCGCAGCCAGAAAAAGTCCCTTCTAAAAACAGCAATTGCAATTTTATTTAAAAACACATTTTCAAAACGGTACCAGAGAAAAAATATGTCATTAATAATTAGAATAAAAACAATTGTTAGAACTTTGTTATAACACGTATTCAAAATGACAATGAAAAAAATAACACTCTTTCATTTTAAAAAGTTCAACAAAGGCAGGGATTCAAGTGAAACAGCACTGCGATTGCTTCGAATTGCAATCGCTACTGGAAGTGAATTACATTATCATCAACTTAACTTGGCATGACGTCACTACGGGTAGAGCCAATAAGAGCTAACAAGCACTCAGTGATCTCCTCTTATTCGCCAAGTAGGCTGTGACGTTTTATCTAGCTCGTTTTTCATAGGCAAACGTCACGCTGATGTCACGATGTTTTTATCAAGAAACGTTCTAATGTAATTCATTTCCAGTAGCGATTGTAATGTGCGATCGACTGTTTCACTTGAATCCCTGCCTTAATTAACGTTTTAATTCAAAATCGCAACGGAAAGAAATAAATATCTTGGAATTTTAAATAGTTCAATAATTTAATTAACGTTTTAATTCAAAATGGCAACGGTAAGAAAAAATGTCTTGGAAGTTTAATCATTAATTAGGCTTAGGGCCGAATTCAAGTGAAACACCATTGCAATTGCTTCGAGGCGATCGCAATTGCAATCGCTATTGGAAGTCGAATTACGATAGAATAGTATCTCGTAGCGATTGTAACGTTTCACTTGAATCCAAATTTGGGAATTTGCGATTGAAAGGCGAGTTGCGATCGTCCGTGTTTCACTTGAATTCCGGCCTTAATCGCTTTAAATTTGACTACTTATTAATTAAACATTCGCTTTAAATTTGACTACTTATGGATCGCAGCCAGAAAAAGTCCCTTCTAAAAACAGCAATTGCAATTTTATTTAAAAACACATTTTCAAAGTGGTACCTGAGAAAAAATATGTCATTAATAATTAGAATAAAAACAATTGTTAGAACTTTGTTATAACACGTATTTAAAATGACAATGGAAAAAAATAACACTCTTTCATTTTAAAAAGTTCAATTTAATTAACGTTTTAATTTAGGGCCGAATTCAAGTGAAACACCATTGCAGTCGCTTCGAGGCGATCGCATATTGCAACCGCTACTGTAAGTCGAATTCAAGTGAATTCGTTTCACTTGAATCCAAATTTTGGAATTTGTGATTGCATTGGTGAGTTGCGATCGTCCGTGTTTCACTTGAATTCCTGCCTTAAAATCGCAACGGAAAGAAATAAATATCTTGGAATTTTAAATTAGAGCCACTATATAGACAGGCCGACGCATCAAGCTTAAGTTACCACTTTGGATCCAATTTATGAACTTTGACTTTCAATTTTCATTGTTGCGGCGCTAGGGTTAGCAGAAAAAGTTTCGGGATATTGCCAAGCTTTGTTAAATTCACGTGAAAAATTCCCAAAACGCGATAACTCGCCAGAAAAGACAACCACTCACCTAAAAAGACAACTCTCAATCACGTTCTGGATCCAAAGTGGTCAAACTTAATCTTGATGCGCCGGCTCGTCTATATAGGGGCCTTATTTTAAATAGTTCAATAATTTAATTAACGTTTTAATTCAAAATGGCAACGGTAAGAAAAAATGTCTTGGAAGTTTAATCATTTATTAGGCTTAATCGCTTTAAATTTGAATACTTATTAATTGATATCTTCGCTAATTAAAATCGTATAATCATATAGATTGAAACTAATGAAGCCTGAAAAATTACCTATCTATCGGTACCTGGTTCGACTTTCAGTTCATTGGCGTTCAGGAGAAATAAGCGTGACATAGATAGATAGAAAGATACTCAGTTTTTAATATAAGTAGATTCCAAACGTTGTAGATAATTTTGGCGTAGCGCTTAAAAGTTGCTTAATTAAAACTACTTTAAACACACAAAAAATTAGAATCATAGGTTAATATCTTTTGCCGCCTACTCAGCATCTAATTTTGGAAATTTTGACACTTTTCTGAAAACTGTTTACTTTTTGCATACTTCACATTCAAGGCATAGGTAAAATCCTACTTTAGGGTCCAGGTTTGGCGATTTTTTTCAGACTGTAGTTTAATAATGTAGTAGGGTTGCAATAATTTAGCTTAAAATCGCCAAATAATCCAATCATACAATGATAATTCTGTGGGTTGCCAGATTTAATAATTTATCGCCGGACCTTAAACTAGGATTCATACAAGGCATACTATGTTTGGCACTCTGCCAAAAAAGAGAAATACCGCTATTTTCTTCTCTATAAACAAAAAGAAATGACCAGTACATCTCGTAGCTTGGGCTTGGCAGTACTGCAGTAAACATTGCCGTACTTAATGGTGCAATTCTAGGGCTGGATTGAAAATTCAAAAACCAGGCAAATGAATTATCTGCTTACTTCATTTCAATGAGTTGCCATTACACCTATTTGAGTCTATAGACATCAAGTCAACTTTCCCTAAATCTTACCAGGGGTGATTGTGAGTTCGTGAAAGAAAACCTGAAAGTTTTAAAGAGAAAATGTGTGAGTGCTCCCCCCCCCCCCACTTTTTTTTTAAAACTAAGGCCCCTATTACTTCAGCACAAGTAATTTTATAATAAAACATACACAATAATTAATTGCCCTTCATAAAGAATCAAGACACATTTCATATATTTGAATAGTTTCAGAAAGTTTTTAGACAAAATATTATGCATGCATTTAATTAAATTGTAAATAAGTAAAAAAAGTTACTTTTGAGCTGGTGTTGCAAATTATCTCAAAAAAAAAAAAAATAAATAAATAAAATAAAATAAATAAATAAAAAAAAAAAAAAAAAAAAAGGCAACACTAAAAGTTTAACTGAGTTACTGTTGTTTGCTGTGTGAAAATATTTATAAAAAGCAATGAAAGTTGCATTTGTTACTGAAAATATGGAAAAGAATTCATCTAGATGCCCCCAATACCTATAAATCTCCTAACAAATACAATATGACCTGAGTCAAAGATTTCATATTTATTAATACTGCAGGGAAATACTATTTAAAGATGTTATATATGAGTTAAATAAAATATTTTATTAAAGTTTAAAAAAATAGAATGGCACCTTAACATTTCTATTCGATGACTATTATTAATAATTATTGGTACAATCACCAACAATTCGAAGAAGCAAAAAAAAAAAAAAAAAAAACTGGAACTGGGAAAATAAAAGCACAATTAAAAATATTTTATTTCCGGTATTTTCGAACATGAAAATACCAGAATCAATCGTGAAAATACCGGAAATCCGGTAAAATACTGGAATACAATCACCCCTGATCTTACATCGGAGAGATTTGGACGGAACGCGAGTTTATATCCAATTAGTTATTTGCACCACACTAGTTCTAACTTTTGTTATTCAGGTCTAGCTAACTGGGAACCAGGAACGTTGAACTTGACCCTGATTACTAACAACTGCTAATCGAATTCTGAGGTTATATATTTACATCAGACTCATCAAATGTGTAATTAACTTTGGATGTGTTAATTCCAAGAGTCCATGTTCCATCATGGTTCAGAATTAAAAATCCATAAAGGATGTAGATAGACACCACTGGCATTTCATCAGCTCATTTCTGTACTTGCCTTAGAAGTATCGTTTTGTGAAGTAATCTAACGAGTTATATCTCGCAAAGCTTAGGCAACTCTAGTAAACCTTCTTTTAGCCATGTTAACATATGAAAGATGCCACATTAGAACCCTAGCAGCTCGGCGGATTATTAAGGCAAGGAAAATTAGCCCAGTGAGAAAATGTGTTCTCAAACTCGTTATTGAGCAATTCCACGAAAACACCTCTACTTTGTCCTGCATGTGACGAATATATATTTCATTAAAAGTAATAATTTTAAAAGATTATGAAAAAAGTTTCTTGCCTAAAAAATCCTACACCGGTTTGTGAGTTCTTAACCAACCAAACGTCGTTAATGACCCCTTAAAATCACTATTTTTAATGAAACACATGAGCGTCACGTGCGGAACAAGGTAGCTGCTGTTTCGTGGCATGACCCTGTTCCTGATGCAAACTTTATAGCTACGGACTATGTAGATCTCATTGAGTGGCAAGCTTATTATGTGACATCACCTCCAGTGCTCTCCAATTCTCAAGAACTTCTGAAGATGATACAGGACAGTATGTACTTTTTAAATGACTTTTTAAACTTTCCTTCTTGCACACAAGCAGTTAAGCTTATTGTGAAATTAGTCACTGAAGATTTCGGGAAAACAGTAGGGTCTCAGAACAGTGATGGATTTATTAAAGCTACACTGGAATTCAGAAAATACATGATAACATTTGAGATAAAAAATGATTACAAGCAGTAATATATTGGTATTTTTATGTTTGGTAAGTAAAATATTATTTCTGGTCTTGAAAATTATGTAAGTTTGATTTAAATTGAATTAAAATTTTGCATTGTGCAACCAGTTAACAGGATTTAGCAAAGTACCAAAATACATCAAAATTTACGCCTGTGTTTACTACAGTACTCTCACGCCCAAGTTACGAGATGTACTGGTCACTTCCTATTGCTTAGAGGGAAGAAAATAGAGGTGTTTCACTTTTTTTTGGCAGAGTGCCAAACGTAGTATGCCTTGAATGTGAAGTATGCAAAAAGTAAAATTTTCAGAAAACTGTCAAAAATTTCCAAAATTATATGCTGAGTAGGCGGCAGAAAATATTAATCTACTAGCTGCCAGGGCAGCTAGATTAGCTTCTTGCGGCATGTTGATGCATAACGTCCCCCTTCTCTAACTTTCACCTCATTCTGAAGTTATATTATTTGATATAATTTAATGTTCATTCGATTTCAAGACATACCACGCACGTGGCCCGGCGTTGCACGGGCACTTCGTGCCCTGAAAGTAGTGAGGAAAATTTCAAAAAACTACTCCCCGCCAAGGCGGCTCGCTAGCAGGCGCTTCACGCCTTTACTTTTTTCCTATATAAAAAAATCATTTGAATTATTGAGATGCTTCGCGCCTTCAAGATAGTGATGAAAGTTTCAGTAAGTTCAGCTCGCTCAAAGGAAAAAAGCAGACATAGATACTCATTTTTTAATATAAGTAGATGGCTTTTCAACAAATGAATGTTCCAAAATATTACAAGTAGCTAGCGATAAAAATACTATGTAAGTGGCCCGCTTATGAGTTTCGTGTTTGATTTAGTTAAGCCTTTATTCAAAATTCTCATTATCCGCGTTTCAACAATGGATTTCATATTTAATCGTTTATTAGGCTTAATCGCTTTTAATTTGACTACTTATTAATTGATATCTTCGCTAATTAAAATCGTATAATTATATAAATTGAAACTAATAAAGCCTGAAAAATTTCCTATCTATCGGTACTTGGTTCGACTTTCAGTTCATTGGCGTTCAGGAGAAAGAAGCGTGACATAGATAGAAAGAAAGATAGATACTCAGTTTTTAATATAAGTAGATGATTCTAATTTTTTGTGTGTTTCAACTAAGCAACTTTTAAGCGCTACCCCAAAATTATCGACAACATTTAGAATTATTTATTATTTTTTGTAATTTACTCATTTTATGTCCAATTTTAGGAATTTTCGGTCCCTTGTGGTAATAGAAGACATCAACCTAGAACTTTAAGATTTCTCGCACATGTTTGTGATGGCTGTACACAACTTTTCCGCACTACCGCTAAATGGAACGGGAAAATTCGATTTTTTTGATACGGCCTAATATATATATATATATATATATATATATATATATTCATGGCTGCTGGCAGGTAATATATATATATATATATAATAAAACAAATAAAAAATACTAATAATGAAATCGAAAATGGCACATTAGGAGAAGTGAAAGGAGAAAGGTTGAATCCAGAGCTCATCAGCCGTGGGGGATTCAAGAGTGGTCGAAAGACCAAAAAATTTTAAAAATAAACTAAAGAGAGGATGTTTTAGTTCAAAATATGCAGTCTACAGATATTCATTGGGCAAAAAAGCACCAATGTGAGCCTGCAAACCGCACATTAGAACAAAAACCTAAAACTAAAAGCAGGGGTTTCGCCTCGACCGATTAGGAATAAAATTCCCAAAAACCGGCCACCCACAGGACGGTCCTGCTGTGAAAATAAAAACATCTCAAGTTCCGCGCGACAAAATCCAAAATCATATCCAGCAAATCAGGAGGCAGTCCAGTTGTCAAAATATAAGGTAAATCCGTGTCCAAAAAACAAATCCTAAAACGTTCCGGTCTACCATTTACACGTGCTCAAAAAATATCCATCCCTGCAATCCTGAAAATGGTTTCTTCCAGCGATTTCATACGATTGAACAGTTAAACAGTTACAGTGAAGCAAAGTCGTTATTGAAGGTTATACTTGAGCAAACATTTTTAATTAGATTTTTTGGAAAATTGTTGTCAAATAGTATATTTTTAAGAAGAGAAATTTCTAAATTAAAAGCAGTTTCAGTGTTACAAATTCTTTTAATTCGCAAGGCTTGTGAAATAATGATGCCAATGAAAACTTTTTTGCTAAGGCAGGAATTATAATCTTGTAGGCTATTGACTTTAAATTGGAATTCACGTCTTTTGTCATAAATTGTGGTGTAACAGAAGGAGCCAATTTCTATGTTAATGTCCAGGAAATTAAAAATCTTTTGATTTTGACTGGTTTTTTTAAGCGTTAAGGAGTTATGATAAATAGTTTAGCTGAGCTCAGAGAAATTGGAAAAATTAATGCATAGAAGATCATCAATGTATCTACAACAGAGAGGTGTAGAGGAGGGGTTTTCAATCGAAAATTTTCTTTCATAAAACAAGAGAAAAAGGTTGGCAAGGGTTGAACTAAAATTAGCTCCCATTGCAATACCATTGATTTGTTGAAAACATGAATTACCATTTTTAAAAAAATTATTGAAAATGCAAAATTTAAACAGATTAAGAAAAAAGCTTTCATTCAAATCGAGTGTGTCATTCACAGAGCTAAAAAGCTCAGACACAGTGGAAAAAAGCTCACAAAGGGGGATGTTAGTAAAGAGATTTTCAAAATCAAAGGTTTCAAGGCTATTTATGTCAAGCATATTGAGCAGATTGATCACTTCAACGCTGTTATTAATAATCCAAAACCATTTTTCATGTTGAAGTTGAAGTTGTTCCAGAATTTTTTTGAGAAAATATTCAAGTTTTACACTAAGAGTTTTCCCAATAGTGTTGGTGGCAGAACAAATAAAACGGAACCCAACAGGTGTCTTATGGAATTTAGGAATGGCATAAAGGTAAGGCAAGGCTACAGAATCAGGTCGCGGCAATTTGAAAAGTTTATAAGCAGCGATGAATTTTTTGATGATGGAGGATTCATTAAGTGAAGAAATTTTGTAAGTTGTGGAATTTTCTAATTCTGATTTAATAATATTAGCATATAGTTTTTTTCAACAAATAGAAAAATTAGAGCTGGCTTTATCCACAACAGTAAAAACATAGGCCTTTTTAAATTCTTTAATGGTATCCATTTCTTCAGATGAGATTTGAAAGTACTCAGAGTCAGTGTTAATAACATCATAAAGTTTTGATTTTAAAACATGTAGAAAATGATGCCTATATTCAAGAAAAGCATTAAGAGGAACATTGAAGCTGTAGGAAATTTTTCTCAAAAAATGATCAAGTTCAATTGAAAGTTTATCATAAGCTTTCAAAACATTGGTACGAAAATTAGGTCGAAATTTGGTGCCCAATCCAAAAAGTTTTATAAGTTTACTGTTTTGCAAAAAATTTAAATCACCTGTTAAAATATGACCAAAGTCATTGTTGTAAAAATTGGAACCCACAAACTTATCACAAGTGCAATTGAAATCCAAATAGTTTTCATAATTTTTAGCAACCTCTTGATAATTAAGAATTTTTTTAGAGAACGGAGGATGGAATCTGTAGCTAAAAATAACTTGAAGATCTTTGATAGGAAAGAAATCCAATAGATTGTCATGAAGTTTTGATAAGTTTAATTTATCAAAAGATTTTTGCAAGAAGCTAAAAGTACAATAACAAGTTTGTATTTGTTGAGCAGATCCAACTTTATAGTTCAAAAGATCATAACATAAAACTTCAAAGTGCGAGTTCTTGAATTGGTGTTGTGTAGGAAGTTCTTGAGCTTTTTAAGAAAATTAAGTTTAAGACTGAAGAGGAATTTTCTGACCTTTTCTGTGTCATATGAAAGACAAAAGGAATTTTCAAGCTTTTCTAAAATCTGAAGAGGCGAAGAAGATTCCTTTTGTCTTTCATATGACACAGAAAAGGTCAGAAAATTCCTCTTCAGTCTTAAACTTAATTTTCATAAAAAGCTCAAGAACTTCCTACCACAACACCAATTCAAGAACTCGCACTTTGAAGTTTTATGTTATGATCTTTTGAACTATAAAGTTGGATCTGCTCAACAAATACAAACTTGTTATTGTACTTTTAGCTTCTTGCAAAAATCTTTTGATAAATTAAACTTATCAAAACTTCACGACAATCTATTGGATTTCTTTCCTATCAAAGATCTTCAAGTTATTTTTAGCTACAGATTCCATCCTCCGTTCTCTAAAAAAATTCTTAATTATCAAGAGGTTGCTAAAAATTATGAAAACTATTTGGATTTCAATTGCACTTGTGATAAGTTTGTGGGTTCCAATTTTTACAACAATGACTTTGGTCATATTTTAACAGGTGATTTAAATTTTTTGCAAAACAGTAAACTTATAAAACTTTTTGGATTGGGCACCAAATTTCGACCTAATTTTCGTACCAATGTTTTGAAAGCTTATGATAAACTTTCAATTGAACTTGATCATTTTTTGAGAAAAATTTCCTACAGCTTCAATGTTCCTCTTAATGCTTTTCTTGAATATAGGCATCATTTTCTACATGTTTTAAAATCAAAACTTTATGATGTTATTAACACTGACTCTGAGTACTTTCAAATCTCATCTGAAGAAATGGATACCATTAAAGAATTTAAAAAGGCCTATGTTTTTACTGTTGTGGATAAAGCCAGCTCTAATTTTTCTATTTGTTGAAAAAAACTATATGCTAATATTATTAAATCAGAATTAGAAAATTCCACGACTTACAAAATTTCTTCACTTAATGAATCCTCCATCATCAAAAAATTCATCGCTGCTTATAAACTTTTCAAATTGCCACGACCTGATTCTGTAGCCTTGCCTTACCTTTATGCCATTCCTAAATTCCATAAGACACCTGTTGGGTTCCGTTTTATTTGTTCTGCCACCAACACTATTGGGAAAACTCTTAGTGTAAAACTTGAATATTTTCTCAAAAAAATTCTGGAACAACTTCAACTTCAACATGAAAAATGGTTTTGGATTATTAATAACAGCGTTGAAGTGATCAATCTGCTCAATATGCTTGACATAAATAGCCTTGAAACCTTTGATTTTGAAAATCTCTTTACTAACATCCCCCTTTGTGAACTTTTTTCCACTGTGTCTGAGCTTTTTAGCTCTGTGAATGACACACTCGATTTGAATGAAAGCTTTTTTCTTAATCTGTTTAAATTTTGCATTTTCAATAATTTTTTTAAAAATGGTAATTCATGTTTTCAACAAATCAATGGTATTGCAATGGGAGCTAATTTTAGTTCAACCCTTGCCAACCTTTTTCTCTTGTTTTATGAAAGAAAATTTTCGATTGAAAACCCCTCCTCTACACCTCTCTGTTGTAGATACATTGATGATCTTCTATGCATTAATTTTTCCAATTTCTCTGAGCTCAGCAAAACTATTTATCATAACTCCTTAACGCTTAAAAAAACCAGTCAAAATCAAAAGATTTTTAATTTCCTGGACATTAACATAGAAATTGGCTCCTTCTGTTACACCACGATTTATGATAAAAGACGTGAATTCCAATTCAAAGTCAATAGCCTACAAGATTATAATTCCTGCCTTAGCAAAAAAGTTTTCATTGGCATCATTATTTCACAAGCCTTGCGAATTAAAAGAATTTGTAACACTGAAACTGCTTTTAATTTAGAATTTTCTCTTCTTAAAAATAAACTATTTGACAACAATTTTCCAAAAAATCTAATTAAAAATGTTTGCTCAAGTATAACCTTCAATAACGACTTTGCTTCACTGTAACTGTTTAACTGTTCAATCGTATGAAATCGCTGGAAGAAACCATTTCAGGATTGCAGGGATGGATATTTTTTGAGCACGTGTAAATGGTAGACCGGAACGTTTTAGGATTTGTTTTTTGGACACGGATTTACCTTATATTTTTATTGACAACTGGACTGCCTCCTGATTTGCTGGATATGATTTTGGATTTTGTCGCGCGGAACTTCAGGTGAGATGTTTTTATTTTCACAGCAGGACCGTACTGTGGGTGGCCGGTTTTTGGGAATTTTATTCCTAATCGGTCGAGGCGAAACCCCTGCTTTTAGTTTTAGGTTTTTGTTCTAATGTGCGGTTTGCAGGCTCACATTGGTGCTTTTTTGCCCAATGAAGATCTGTAGACTGCATATTTTGAACTAAAACATCCTCTCTTTAGTTTATTTTTAAATTTTTTGGTCTTTCGACCACTCTTGAATCCCCCACGGCTGATGAGCTCTGGATTCAACCTTTCTCCTTTCACTTCTCCTAATGTGCCATTTTCTATTTCATTATTAGTATTTTTTATTTGTTTTATTATATACTTGGCTTTGTAGTTTAGCTGCTTTGCGCATCTATGGGCTTTTGGTGTGGTCTCTTCGTTTTTCCTCTTACAATTCTATTATTTTATATATATATATATATATATATATTATATATATATATTATATATATATATATATTATATATATATATATATATTATATATATATATATATATATATTCATGGCTGCTGGCAGGTAATTATATATATCTTAATACTATTATAAATGCGAAAGTTTGGATGTTTGGATGTTTGGATGTTTGTTCCCCTTTCACGCAAAAACTACTGAACGGATTTTCATGAAACTTTTACCATAATGTAGCTTATACATCAGAATAACACATAGGCTATAATTTATAACGATATTCGAAAAAGTTCGATTGGTAGCGCTTTTTTCATTCCGATTTAAGGTACATTTTTCGCATAAATCCGCGAAGGCTTTCAACAAACTAATTCAGTATTTAGTGTATCATCTCAACTCCCTGTCGATAGCTAGAATTGCGTGTATCATTTCCGCTTTTCGCATTAAATGTTCAAGGCTTTTCTCAAGTCAAATCAAAATGTAATTTTTTTTCAGCTTCATATTTAATATCCAGGCTTTTACATAGACATTGGAAACGCTCGCGCGCCCGCTCTCTAATGAGCTTATCATGATTTTTACTTAAAACATTTTGTAGTCTTAGTTTTAAGTTGCTTTGAGACGTGCAAATATTATTTTGTAGAATAAATTGTATTCCTTTATTAGAAGATTGTTCACTACGTTAATTATTTTCTCGAGTTTTGTAAATATGTGTTTTAGAGTATCGATAACGTAACCGCTAGAAGAGATTGGCAACTAATAAATAGATTAGGTTCATTATTTTCCAATTTGATGGAGTTTTAAATACAACTTAACGGCATTTTTTAAATTTGTTTGCGTTGATTTGTCACTTTCTCGGGGTACTTATAATAGGGCAGTTTCTTAGTATCCGATTGAACAGGAATTTTGCTAAATTTGGTGCAAGATTTTAGTAACTGAGATTCTCGGCGATTTTTTCAACTGACACCAGTTTTTGTGCCAAAGACTACGTAATAATACTTTACTTTTTACACGACGTAACCAAAATAAAACGATTATTGTCTGATATTTATCGACTGCGGCAAAATCTTAATCATCGATATAATACTCCCATATTTGAAAAGTTGAGTTTTTTCTTTTCTTTTGTTTTCCGATTCCATATGTATGCATTAAAAACCTTTTTAAAAGTATGTCAAAAAGTAAAGTAATCCACATACTAAATTAATAAAACCCTTAAACAAGACTAAAATTACCATTAATTTGCATTTTTGCACAAATAATTGCTAAATGTTTCCTATTAATTTCGAAATCATTAAGACAAAAACTTTTAACGTCATTTTATAGTCCGCAATAGTATATCAGCATTTGATGACTATTTCTCTGACAAAAATTAGTGACATAATAATACTTAATGTATTTTCATAAAGTAAGGAGGGGAGCAAAATTATCCTAGGTGTCCCAAAACAGTTTACCCAAAAATTTGGCGACATTTTAAGAATCGTCAAAGCGGCAAGTTTTGAGTTCCTTCAGTTCAGGAGAAAAAGAAACAAAGGTGAGTATATAAATTGTTTCTCAATATTATTACTGACCCAGGCAACGCCGGGTATTTTTGCTAGTATATATATATATATATATATATATATTTCTAATTTATGAAGTGAACGAATATTTTTCGTGATTTTCTAGAACAAAAAGGTATTTTGCTAACATTTTTAGGAAGAATTTTTTTGCTAATTACTTTAAGAAAAAAAAAGAAACATTTTTTTTGCCTATTTTTTACGTTTTTATTTTCTTTTTAGTTCAGGTCCACCCCCTACGTATGATAGTACTGGCATCCTTGTTATAAGCAGTTTCATTTCTAGATCAGTTTTTTTCAAAATGGAGTCAGATAATTTCATTCAGCACCAAATTTCCTATATTTTACACAAGATGTACTCCTTTATGCATCATCAACTTGTAAAAATTGTTTTCAATTATATATTCACATTAAATGTACCAAAACTATGAGCAAACAGATTTTAAAATAAATTTATTTGATAAATTAAGTGATCAATTAAGGTGTGAGGCGCTTAGGGTCTCTTGGGAACATAGATGTTTTGCGTATGTTATTCAGTCCAAGATACAGCATTGTTACACGTTCAAGACCTAGGAGAAAAAAAGCAAAAATATTGGCAAAACTCAAAATCTTTCAAATTTCTGAGTTATCCTCTAAATTGGATAAAGTATTCTAGCACTATTATGATACAAACTCATATTTAAATATTTTTTCATTTTTTACAAACTAAAACATTTTACTATAACCTTCTATTAATAGGAGGGAAAATTCTTAGTATTTAAAAAATAAGAAGTAACTGATATCTCAATTTTTTAATTATTTTTTTTTATTACAAGTATGCAATAAAAAAAATTATATGAATAAAAGCAGCATATTAGACCATTCTTTTCCCAAGCAGATCTCCACAGCTGAGAATAGCCTCAAATCTAACAGATTTTGCTTCCAAATAAAAAACAAATTATTTCAGCAACAGATTCAGGGACAAATTCATTTGCAATTACATATTACACAAAAATATGACTTATACCTTATACATAAATACCCTATCACCCGGAATCCAATTAAGAATTACCTAACTTTAATATCTGTATCTCATAATCAGTAACACATCTTAAACTTTCTGTGACTCACACAATTAATTTACATTTGCCTTAAACATACATGAAATCAAGAACATTCATTTTAAAATAGAAGCAAAAAGTACTGACCTATTCCACCACCAGCATGGGGTGGAGCTCCATATTTGAATGATTCAATGTAACTTTTGAGCGTGTCTAAATCTGAGACAAAAGAAATAATAGTTAGAAACTATCACTTCTCATTTTATGTAATGAATAAATTTTCCTTTGGGGAGTTGCATAGTTGCAGATAATAACCAAAACATACTTTAAAAAAACTAAAAAAATATGCTTTTAAATATAGTTTAGCCTTTAGTATTAATAATAGCATTAAAAATATATTACTTTTATATTTGCAAAGAACGTGAATTTTATCTTTTATTCAGAGTTAGTATATACACAAACAACTGAAACACTTATAATACATCAACATGTAATAATATAGTTTAGCTTTTAGTATTAATAATAGTATTAAATGTATTACTTTTATGTTTGCAAAAAACAAGAATTTTATCTTTTAATCAGTTACATGCATACCACATGGTAAACTAATAAAAGCGTACTAAAAACAGCAAAATATACAATTTTTTGAGTTTCTGTTGTTTTAGTAGTTCTGATTAAATGTGACATAAGGTTTATCCCTATGTGTTGATATAAAAGTTAAGGTTTTGAGAAA
Source organism: Uloborus plumipes (assembly GCA_038373865.1). Classification (NCBI taxonomy): domain Eukaryota; kingdom Metazoa; phylum Arthropoda; class Arachnida; order Araneae; family Uloboridae; genus Uloborus; species Uloborus plumipes. The sequence continues at coordinate 88,385 of JAXGGA010002307.1, forward strand.
TTAGGATCTTTAAAATAATTGTGAGTTAATTAAGAGATGATTCTTGAATAAGTACTAAAATTTTTTTATAGAACACATTCGTTACAGAAGTTGAGTATTTAAAACTACAAAAACAAGAATTTTGATAAGGGGGAAAACATGCACATCAAATTAGCACACTAAATCTGCCTCTCTGGGTATGATAGGTGTAGCGCAAATAGCTTTTTATTCTATGAGCAAAATTAGTTATTTGAGCTTCACCTTCGATATATATATATATATATATATAAATGTATGTATGTGTGTGTGTATGTATATTTGCATGTGAGTTCCTTATACAAATCTAGTTTTCGTCGGATTTTCATGAAACTTAGCACAGATGTTCCTGATACTCTACATTTTGAAATTGAAAAAAAATCCAAAAAGCTCAAAATTCAAATTTTTTATCTCAAAATGGCCATTTTCTTTCAATTTTGAATGCATAAAGTAATGAGCCTTTAAGGGTAGAAATTGATAAAATTTAACACATTTAAATACGAGTATTTTCCAACAAAGATTACGATTAGCAATGAATTATCAATTTAAGGCTCACCACGCAGGGTAATAAGCTAGTATGCACATAAAATATTATGTGCATACTAGCTTATTACCCTGCGTGGTAACTGATATAAAGTAAATCTGCCTCTCTGTGCATGAATAGCTTATTTTTTCTCTGAGCAAAATTTGCTATTTGAGCTTCACCTTTATGTGTATTATTAAACTTTATAACAATTAGCTTCGCACCCCTTTACCAATCATGCTGATTTGATCCACATAATTTACATTTGAATTTCTAATTCTAATTTGGTCAAACAGGATTTGTCTATAACTATATTGCAGCTCTAGTAACTTATCCTTGAAGGAAAAGAATTGTTTCCAGAAGAAAATGAGGAATGTTCTTTCCACTTTGGAAAGAAGAAAAACTTACAATCATTCAGTATACAAATTCAAATTGAGAAAATTATGCAAGTACTTTCCTTTGCAGATGATTATTTCTAAAACATTATTCATAGCTTCATAGGTAATTTAACTACCTTGCACCCTCATAAATTATTCAGCATTGCAAAACATCTTCTTAGCTATGAAACGTATATTTTAATAACACAGTACTTTGTTGAAGACTAAAAAGGAGAGCCGAACGTACAGGAGATTTTCATATAGCAAGGGCTCCATTTCTTTCTAGTTCAAAAACTGAAAAAATTATGATCCGAATCCAAATCAGCCATCCAATTTATGACAATTTAAAAATAGGATCATTTGATGAGTGAATTTGCTTAACTCACAGTGAGTTAATATTTCTACAATAATAATGATTTTATGTCACTTTCTCCCCCCCCCAAACAAAAAACTTTACAAACAAATTGTATTTTCACAAAAATTCACAAAACAACCCTTTAATAGCATTCTGACAGCTAAAATTTTAAAATAGAGAAACTTCACAAACACATATAAAGCAAATAAAATGAGAGAGAGATATTTTCTTTTCCTTTTTAATGTGTCAGCTACCATGTTTATTGTCCAGTCACCAGTGTGTGCTTCATCAGTAACTGACACTGCAAAATGTAATATGATACAAAAAAGTTAAATTATTAGTAATTTTAGGACCATATCATTAATGGACTCAAATATATATATTTTTAACTTTATTTCTAGCAGAAGCTCTTGAATAAAGTTCATTGACTCGAGTGTGCATGCACACACTCAACACTCACGGAGAGAGATAAATCATAAGTAAAGAGTAAAAATACATTAAGGTAAGCAGGAACAAGATATAATGTAAAAAGGTAAAATGTAAAAAGATAACATATAAAAACATAAATGGCAAAAGGCAAAACGTAAAAATATAATTTAAAAACTCAAAAAGCAATACTAAGAACTGTAAAATCATAAAATCCAAACATGTAAAAACAATATAAAAGTTAAGCAGGATCAATCATACTGCAGTTCTAAAAGTTTGTCCCTGGCCTTCCAATATCTCTCATAAATATTGCTAGAGACTTCAGGACCTTCTCTGAGATGAAAAGCATACATGGCAATGTCTCTCTTACAGAGTAGACAATTTGAAGTAGATGTACTCAAATATCACTTAACAAAAGTTTAAATGGATTTTACTGAAACAGTCTTTGAAAAAAAGGAAGAAAAAGTTTGTTCTTCACAATTGCACTGTGCGAATAGGTTGATCGGGATTTTTTCTAAGATGTGCATGACAGCTTAATGAGGTAAAAAAAATTTTTAAGGGGGGATCCTGCTTCATGAGGCTCAAAAAATCTATTTCTTAGCGAACTTTTTTTGGATAATAAAAAGCAAGTCTAGCGAACTTTAAAGATTATTTTGTTACACAAAGTCTGAAAATGGGAAAACACATCTTTTTTGCGATAAATATTCATATGAAAGCGACTTTTATGCACATTCCTGCAACTGCTGTTTTCAATAAGCAGGATAGATGGAAATTAAAATTTCAGCAAAAAACGAAATACCATTTTAATTTTCATGTATTTTTCTTTTATATGAACTAAAAATAACTAAAAAAGTATGAAATTTGAATATTTTTTTCAGTTTTAAATCCTGACTGACAAAAAAATAGCTAAGAATTTTTTTTGGGAATGCTTTCAGGTCAAATGGAAGAAAAATATATGAAAATTAAAATGTTGCATGTTTTTTCTTTTTGTTTCAGATGAAAGATATAAGCTTCTGTTTTAATCTGTCATGCCGCCAATTAAAAACAGCAGCTGCAAGAATGTGCATTAAAATTGGTATATTTGTTTGTGTGTTTCTCCCCATGTTCAGACATAAATAATACAAAATAATGAAATAAAAAAGTTATAAAATAATCTGAAAAGTTCGCTAACTTGCTTTTCTTCATTCCAAAAAAAATTCTCCGAAAAATCGATTTTTTGAGAATTCTAAAGCACTATTACTCTTTAAACACATTGAAAAATCGGAAAAACCGCAAAAAGTCTTTGAATTGATAAGCATCATCCAAAATTTAAAGTTCTTTTGGGTCAGAAAACTTGAAATTTTAAAAAACATAATGCTTACTAATGCCATGTTCTGTTGCTCGAAGAGTCAAATAATCTGGATCATGGATACGCTGGGCACCAGAAATGATTTCTTCCCCTCTCATATACATATCATACGAATTAGATAATTTCTACAACAATAAGAAAAATAAGAAAATAAACTACTTGAAATATTTTCAAAGACTGCTTTTATCATAACTAAAAATCAATAAAAGGACACATTTCTAGTACTAACAGTTCTCAGTCATTGATGAAAAATCAATGTTAAAAGCCAAAAATAGCAAAGATGAAAATTGAGATTACAAGAAAGTTCTGCTTCAATAAATTAAAATGAGATCTTGTGGATAAAATAAAATCATAGAAAAAGCTAATGTGTTTTAAGGTTGTGCTTATTTTTTATAATTTGCACAAAGAAACTTTTCACATATCCCTGAGATAATTTGCACATCGTAGGTGTTATAAAATGCATAATAATGCATGTAACTCATGCCAAAAATACGAATATTAAAATTTTAGATGCAATTTGAGATAAATAAATACTTACAGGGTTGTTAGCATCAGGCATGGTGTAAAAGGGACGAATCTTGAGCGGGAATTTGTCCAAAATGTAGAAATCTGTATCATACTGAGAAGCAGAAAGAATAAAATATTAAGGTAGGAAAACAAACTACACTAATATTTTTACTGAGATTTTGAATTTGTTTTTTTCATAACACAAGTCTTCAATATTTAGAAGAAAAAAAAAAAAAAAGCTAGAATGCAACAATTAAATTTCCAATCTTCAAAACAAACCCTTTGATATTATTTAACAAGATGTCAATAAAGTCAAACAGCAGCATTCTCAGCCACAAAAACTCTAAAATAATGATATAATGATATTATATATTTGATTTCATTGAGATGTATTGCATTGCACTCTACCTATTATTTTGTTGCATTATACCTGACAGAATTTGCACATGAATAAATTCAAGTAAACTCTTCAGAAACTTAAATGTTCAATTATTTCAAACTACAGATTACAAGTTTTCTCCGTAAAAACACATTCTTAGAGGGACAATAGTAAATCATTAAAACAGAAAATTTCTATCTTAACACACACACACACAGTATAACTAAATTTCCTCCCACTTTCCTGAAGCTTAGTAAAAAAAGTAAGTCCCTACTAGTTGCTTATCTACATTTTTCCTGAAGACACACTGATGAAAACAAGTAAGCACACCTTTGATGCGTAATATATATTTCTAAAAGGAAACAGAGATCCCATATCTGTACAGTTAGAGGTTGGAAAGTGGGGGATGTCATTAAAATTCTAGCTTGTAAAAACATTTAATAGAAGTAAGTTCACCCGAGCCCAATGATTTTGGTTTTAGCCATGCGTTTAAAATTTAAAACAGGAAAGTTGGAAGTGAATCGCTTAAATAACCTTCGAAAAATGAATAAGTAACAGTATCCATAAGAAAATGAAAATAAAAATTTTCAATTTCAATTTCAATTTTTCAATTTATTTCAATCAAGGCAATACAAACCATAAACAAAAAATAGACATAACATAAGACGAATACAACAATAAATAGAGCACAAATACAGAAAAAACAAAATAAAAAAACAAACGTCAAGTATATACATCATAAACCGAAAAGCCCTGATTAAGTAAAGGGAGTAAAGGCTGTAAAAAAAAACAGCCTGACGAGCTCCCATCACTCAAAAGGGACAACATTTAGGGCAAATTAATGAATATGGAAATAAAGTACAAAAGATCATAAAGCAGTAAATTGGTCCCTTACTTTTGCCTTTACAATTTTGCCCAACAGCTTTTCATCTGGTGTACTAAGATCATCCTCATCACCAATTTCGACTCCTGCTTCTCTCAGTAATGCCAAACCTTGTGAATAGTCCAGCTTCAGGCTAAATATATAAGTAGCAAGTTTGAGAAAAGAAATGCAGATAAGAAAATCACTGAGAATGAGAGGAAACGTTAAGACATTTTCCTTGTATATGCATCAGAGTTTCCATCCAGTTACAATTATATACATCACCAATTAACAATTCACCAATTAATAATAAAATATGGTGTGTTTTCTTTTTAATTTTTTAATGAAGAAAGGAAGGAAAAGTATGTTTTCATTTTCAATTTTCTTATATTACATCAAGAGTAGGAAATATGTATTAAAATATGAGTTTTCTTTTATCTCTTTCTATTTATTTACTCTTTCAGATAGGGTGCAGAGCAGATCTAATTGATCTGCCCATTGGCTATACCACTGTCACTTTGATCTATTTCGACAATGGATCAAAGCAGTTGCATGTGAACTCAAACATCTATGCAAAGTACATCAAACTGTTCAATAAAAATTTTTTTAACCAGAAAATTCCTATTTTTAAATTGACATTCCAAGTCAAATTCTCCAGCTGAAACCTGATTTTACACCATGAGTCAGCAAATTTTTATGAAACTTGATAAGGCTGTTTGACACATGGATATCAGAATAATTGGAAATTTTTAGTTAAAAATATCAATTACTTTTTTGAATGGCAACAATTTGAAGTATTGTCAAAAACTTGATGTTAAACAAAATTTGCATATCCAGCAGCTACACACATCTACAGATTCAAATATAAAAAATATTTTTTAAGACAGCCGGTTAATTAATTTTGCATTTTAATAAGAAATGTATCAGTAATTGAGAATCGCAATTAGGTTTAAGATTAAAAATTAAAATAGCTTAAGAATCTTTAAAGAGCAAAACTGACTGCAACTTTGCCCACTGACTTGTGCTCAGAAAGTGCGCAATAGCAATTTAAGACTTTAGCCCCAAAATCTATATTTGAAATGGCACAAACTTCTGAAAAAATAGTAGGGTTTTGAGTTTTAATTAAGTTAGAGATGATTAAAATTGTACTGTTAAAAAGTATTCTAAATCAAACAAAGATGTCCTCTAGTAAATCAAAGAATATACTAACAAAAAAAATTAGACTTTTAGCACAATTACTGCATGTTTATGAAGTTAAATAAAGAAAGGAAAAAAAAGATACATTTTTAGTACAGTCTTCATTTTGATAGACTTTAGAATGACTATTGAAGTTGAGAACTCACAACTTATAAGCTTTCATTGTTCTATCACTGATCTCTAGAAGCATGATAAGTTTGCAGCTTCACTATGAAATGAATCTTTTTTTTAATGTACAAAATGCTAGCATTTTTTTTTTTTTTTTCAAATTTATTTTAATGCAGAACATTTTATAATAAAAAATGAATATAGAATTGAAAATTTTATTTAGAAATCTACAAAAAAGAGAAGAAAACTTGTAAATTAAAAAGTTTCACATTCATTTAGTTTTAATCTGCATACTCTCTTGTACTGAGATAACAACAATTTTATACAAAATATACATTAAAAACACCTTGTTTTGCAAATATCTTTTTTATTGATAAAAATGTTTTGTAAAATTTGGTGTCAGCTCTGTAGGGGGTTTACAGTACATTTTCCTCAAAAAATTTCTTGAAAGGAAAACAAGATTTGCAAAATACACATGAATAAAATTCTGTTAAAACTTAAGTTGGATAATTTAATGTAGTTGAAAAACAACCATCATTTTTTACTGTTAGCTAACTTACAAAATACAGTGCACTGTTTATACTTTTTTTAAGGAACTGTAGGAGAAAACATACAAATGAAAAATCATATAATAGGCTTCATATGTATTAGACTCTGTCGGAATCAAATTAAAAAACACATAAATGATAAAAACGTATGACAGAAAACAACACTTCAATGTATTTTACTTTCTCTTTTTTCTTTGCATAAAAAATATTATTTTTTTTGATATATTTCACCAATAGTTAAATTTATGTTTATGCAAGCAAGTTTTAAGCTAATTGACTGTAAAGCAGCACTGGTCATGCATAAAAGTTTCAAAGTATTAGAGCATAAATGAAACTAAATGAAAGACAAAATTATCAAATGAATAAAGAAGAACACAATTTGTAACTACCAAAGTAATTATAATAAGAGTAATCTTAAATTGGCTCTCTAAAAAGTGGGTTTGAACTTTAAAACCCATAAGAAAAATATTGGGAATGCTAGATAGGAAGAGTTCACTTTTTCAGACCTAAGTTCATAAGAGAATAAAGATATTGTATGCAATATATAACTAATTGATATGTTATCACAATACTAAAAAAAAAAAAAAATAGAATTAAATTTTATGAGATTCACAGTAACACATACAATATACAAAAATATTCTTTAACTATGAAATACATATTTCAAAGGATTAATTTTTCATTAATTAAAATGAGTTTAGTGAATGTTCAGAAAAAAAAAAAAGAAAAAATGAAAGAGAATGAGCAGTGAAACATTTTGTCTACAGAGAATAGTTTGACATAACTTTGAAAATTGGTCGATGTTTTACAAAAAAAAAATATTTTTTACAGATAATAGTTTTGAAATAATTATAATAATAATCATTTAACAAAATAGCTACCTAGGTTGGAGAAATTTGAATGGTTCGGCTGGGTATTGCTTGTAAACTGTATTTATTTCTTCAGAAAACCTGAAAAATCAGATCATAAAAATTCAAGAAGTATCATAAAAAGGAACAATAAATTAAATTTTAATTTTTTCATTAGCACCTTAAAATCTGCCTGTCACGCAACAAGTACCAAACGAGAGCCATTTTGACTTTTGTTAAAGAGTAACATTGATAAAATTGATGGCTTATATAAAATACGAACAAAAATGTTTTTAAACTTAAAAGATGTGTTTAATACGTTTTGAATAACATCATACAAAATCAAAAGAAATTTATATATTGTTAGCAAACAGCCTTTTATAAAAGCCCTGATAATTAGTTGTACTGTACTTTTTTTTTAAGTTGGAGACACGGAAAAAGAAAATAGGAGGAGATAAAAAAAACGAAAGTAGATCCAAAAGCAATGCTTTTCTATGCATACAAGTTAAGTGATATTTAACATCTGAGTACAAATTATGAAATAAGGTCCCAGTAAAAATGTTACTAGTCTTAGGAGAAGTACAACATTTCAGCATTATTTTTTTGATGTTCAGGAAATTCAATAATTTCATAACGAATACAAATTCTGCACTACTACAAAGGGCAGAACTTTTTTCTTAAAGAAGTTTTCAGAAAGAAAAACGTTAAAATAAATACTTATTAATTCTGTAAATTACATCATCAAGTCTTATTTAACAGGAAAAAAAAAGCCTAAACTAACAGGTCTTAATTAGTTCTCATCCCATCATGAAACAGCATTCAAATAGTTAAAATTAGGTTAAAAAGCTGCATACAAGGTAAAATGTAGAAATGTTGAGTGTCTTTTTATATCATTCAAAAACCCAGCCATGCCTTGAGAATTGACCAAGTTGTTGACCAACATGAGTTAATGAAATTATAACATCATCCCCCCCTCATAAAAAAAAAACAGAAGAATGCAAATGCATTAGAAGATCTCAATCATTTCAAGGATTTTCAACAGCACAAAGAAATTAAGATACAGTGTGAAATCTAGGAAGTTATAATAAGTCAAAGTCAAATACATATCTTCTAAAAATAAAATAACATCAAACACAGAAATGGAATGAAAAGCAGTATTTTATGATGGATTAAAACAGGATATTATAATGGAATAAAAAGTTACTAAACAAAAGCAACATTTATTTACTAAAACACTGTCAATATATATTTTGCTTGCTTTAAGGGCAATGCTATGTTAGTGACAGCTAACGGAACAATGCTCTGCATGAGATGCATTCAGGAAGTTCTTTTTCAAAACAAAAAATAAAAAATAAAACAACTAAGGGTGAAGCATGGGGGGGAGGGGGAATGTTGGCATGTGTTTGTTTCAGTGTATGTGTGTAGGCGGGCATGTGTATGTGTAGGCGGGTGTGTATATGTGTGCAGGACATGGACATCACCACCTGGAGAGAGATCTGCATCACCTAAAGGTACAGGTGGACAGCAGGCTCTTGGTCTAATCTGGAAAAGGAGCCGCAATAACAACTATGATCGAATAAAATTAAATAGCAATTGTAATTGCTCAAAAGAAAACAGAGCAATTGTTTAAAACCTACAAAGTCATAGTGTCTTCAAATTCATTGCTAGCATCAAGATTGTGCAGTTAGGGCTTGATTTTACAAACCCCTAATTTATGAGTATTTACGCTTTTACAAACAGCTTTCCAATCCCAAAATATTTTTTCCTGAAAAAATTCTATCGAACTGAAGTGACCGTCATTTCCGTCTCACTTGCACAGGAAAAAACAAATTTGTGGGCTGTTGAAAGGAAGAGTATTTTTAATTTGGGTATGTTACATAAGGTACACTTCATTCCGAATTGAAGTTTTAAAATTAAAAAAATAACACCTAAAAGACCAAAAAAATAATATAAAATTATAATAAGTACATAAATAGCTACCTGTCTCTCAAGCCTTTGAAAATTTCAACGAACATCTCGCCAATAAGGTCAAGTACTTCATGATAATGGTAATTAAATGCCATTTCTAAATCCAAGCCCACGAATTCACATAAATGTCTGTGAGTATTAGAATTTTCAGCTCGAAATACTAAAAGTAGAGAAAAGAAAACTTTACCTATTTGTAAATACACACATACAAAACAATTAAATGAAAGTAAATGCAGTTAAGAACACATGAGGCAGTGAAAAGCAAAGGACTGTAAGTGGCGTCATTAAAACTTTGAGGAAAAGGCATGTAAGGCCCTACACAGGCTTCTATTGAAAAGTTTCACGAAGCAGTTTTGGATAGCAGTACCTACCAGGGTTACTAGTACCATCCTCTTGCCCCAAAACAGATGAGTTTTTTTTTATTTGGGTACAAGTTTGTCATGTTTCCAAGACAAAAAATATATGAGCTTCTCCCCCCCCCCCCCATACACATGCTGTCAAGAAAATAAACTTAAAAAGTATATGTTGATTTAATTGTGTCAAAACTGGGGGTTGTGCTTAATTTTATTTTAGCAACAAGATCAGTTTTAAGTATAGTAATCAAGCAGAAATAGCAGAAGAGTAGATTTTTCAAAATTTCAGCACACAAACTTAATTTTAGGCAATCTTTGGTAACAATAGAATATGGTGTTGCAATCTTTGATAACGTTTGGGGGAAGGGGTGCAATTTTTGAAATTGAAGATCAAAAATTGGAATTTTAGACATTTTATAATAATGTTAGGAAATGGGTTTCAGGAGTTGTACACTTAGAAGTTTTTTGAAATTGAACTCCTACATGTGAAATTGCAGGCCATCTATGATGGTGGTATTGGAAGGGAAGGAGTCTAAAAGGACTCATGGCGATGAACAAAATAGGAGCCCACAAATTCAAAAGGAGAGGGAAAGGAAGGGGCATATATGATTTTGGAACTGAATAATGGTAAAAAGGCACTTTTAGAAATCTAATTTTATATTTAATTTTTTTTTTTTTTTTTTTCGGAAGTGAAAACTGAAGGAATGGAATTGATTTTGCCCCAGTCCTATTATCAATCTTGGCGGTTTTGTCAAGACGGAGGGTTTTACACCCATGGTATTTAATACTTGAGTCATTTATACTAAAAACCTGTAACATTTAGTTTTATTAAAAATAATTTCATTAAAAAAAATATAAGTTTAAAAGCTTCCTTACCAATGGCTTAAAAGCAATAGCTCAAAAACCTCCAGACCTCAGCAAAAAGTTGATATAAAGTAAGGGTTAAAACCCCTCAGAGTTCAGCCTTCGTAACTATGGATTTTGAGAAATGGAGTTAACGGGTTTTGATGCTAAATGACTCAATTGTGCTAGTTATCTCTTCATTTTTAACTTTGGCACTTACCGCAAAATCCTGAAAGTACCCCCCCCCCTCCTCTTATTCGTTCAAATGGAAATTTATCTTAAATCCTGAATAAACTTAATCTTAAATCTTGATTATAATCCCCTCTCCTGAAAGGTATCTGTTTGATTTTGAGAAGGAGGGGGGGGGGGTTACTTTCGGGATTTTACAGTACATCTCTTTGCTTCTAGGTGCTTCATATATGTATGTTGTGTATTAAAAAAAAATTCTTAATTTACAAACAAAAAAAAACTTATTACGTCATCAAGAAATACTTAACTCCCTTTTGAATTCATAATTTCAGAATTTAATATTAAAGTGCTGAGCTCGTAAGTATGTTTCAGATGCATAATGTAAGATAGCAGTTTATTCTTCATTAACCCGTTCGGGACGAGCGCCGTAACTATACGACAGCACGAGCTGCCCTACGTAAATATACCGCAGCAAAAAATTTCTTTTAGGGCCTACTGTCACTTATTTACGACCCACTTTTGGAACGCAAAAAACTTTTATCAGATGCGTTACTTATCCACTATTTTTTCATTAGATTTTTCTGGTTCCTTTATATATATCTCTCTGACATCAGAACAGAGGGTATGTGAAGTATCTAACAGATTCATTGGGTTTGTGGTAATGTAGACAGAAACACGTGCAAGCGGTTCAAAAAGAGAAGCACGTAATGAAGGCAGGCGTTGCTTATTCACTTTTTTGTTTCAAAAGATTGCTCTGGTTCTTTTATATATATCTCTCTGACGTTAGAGAGGGGAATATCAAGTGTCTGAGATTTATTAGGCTGCAACACGTGGTGAAGAGCCTATTAATTCATTTTAAAAGCGTTAATAGTTTCAGTTCTGCTATTGTAATGATTTTTTTTTGTTATGTTTGAAAATATGTTATCTTTAATCTCATCTTTAAAAACGATATCATTTCTACGAAAAGTGTACATTTTATCGATTATTATGTAATGCATAGTTTCTGAAATCGCGAATTAGGCTTAGTGGGTGAAAATGCTCCGGCCCGTGAGTGCAGTTCGCATTAACAGCTGCCGGCCTGAGAGAGCGTTTTCTTCTGCGGGCTGCCGTTCCGAACGGGTTAAACAATAAAAACTACTTTATTTTATTTCAAAAAAAGAAAGAAAAATCAACAAATAAATATATTGCAAATAATTCTTTAAAGGTCATCAAATCACTTATGCCAGTTTTTAACAAGGCCAAATACCTATATTTGCTCACCTGAACCAATAGTGTACACTCTATCAAAATCTGCTGTAATTGCCATCTGCTTGTACAACTGGGGAGACTGTGCAAGGTAAGCCATACCTTCACAATATTTCACTTCAAAAACATTAGCCCCTCCTTCACTTGCAGCTATAAGAAGATAGATAAAATGTAGTATATAGCAAAAGTTATAATATACATAATTTCAAATTTAGTTCATTACAAAGAGTCATTGTCTTTAGTTTTATTAGAAAGTTTTAAAACTTCCATACTATCAAGTAACAATAGCAAACAACATATAACAAAACATACATTAGCAAACTGATTGCATACATGTTTCAAAGTTTCAAGGATCCCTTATTTAATCCCCTTCCCCCAAAGAAGTGTGAAATGCAGGAAAGTTATCCAAGGAAAGCAATATGATGGAACAGAAGACAGCTCAAGTAGTAAAAATTGGAAATTAACAAAACAAAATGAGATGAAAATCATTGCATTATGTCAACAATAAAAAAACTGTTAAGTAATCTATATATATATATAAATTGATGTATGTATGTTTGTTCCTTATACAAATCCAGTTTTCAGATTTTCATCAAACTTGGCACAGAGGTTCCTTGATGCACTAGAATTCACATAGGCAAGGTTTTGAAATTTAAAAAGAATCCAAGAAGCTTAAAATTAAAAATTTTTGTCTCAAAATGGCCATTTTCTTTCGGTTTTGAGTATAAGGATAGTATACGTTCATACGGAATATCCCTTTTATTTTACAAATTATATACATGAAGAAAACATTAAATTGGAGAATGCTAAATTGACATCGTTAGTTATTGCAGCGCCGGCAAGCGAACATCGATCACACAACACGTGCGTTTTTGCCGTCTCCGCTCCAACGAGAAGAGTTGAGTTGGTAGGTAGCTACTGCTGCCGAATAAACTGTTCAGTCAGAGAAGGTCAAGCAGACTGGAGTGGTACTACCAGACTGGAGCTCTAGCAGCCCCACAGTACTCCCCCTCCAGTGACAACGATACGTCTCACAAATACTTTTTGTTGAAACGGACTTGACGCCCTGACCTCGTGGTCTGAAGAGATTTGGAGCTGGTTGATGGTGCATCTGTGGACTGCTCCGAAGGAGCCGGAGCAGCAATGGCATCTGGTTGCTCCGGAGGAGATGGAGTTGATGGTGCATCTGTGGACTGCTCCGAAGGAGCCGGAGCAGCAATGGCATCTGGTTGCACCGGAGGAGATGGAGTTGATGTGGCATCTGGAGCACAGAGGAACGCAGGCTTTAGCCGGTCGATGCTCACATTTACCTCTTTATTGTTAATTTTAATACGAAAATTTTTCTCTTGTCTGGACACCACCTCATGTGGACCAGAATAAGTTGGCTCTAATGATTTGCGCAAAGAGTCTATGCGTAGAAATACATGAGTTGATGTTAACAAATCTTTTTGCACAAAAATATGGTGTTTGCTGTGATTGCTTGATGGGACAGGCTTTAGGGAGGACATACAGTCTCTGAGCTTATGGACAAACTGTGTTGGATCAAGGGACAGCTTGGTACCCGTGGGCTGGAAAAACTCTCCAGGAAGGCGTAAAGATGATCCGTAGACCATTTCTGCAGCGGTTGCAGCAAGGTCAGCTTTGTATGCTGTTCGAAGTCCCAAAAGCACTGTTGGCAGAACCTCATCCCAATGAGTCGAAGTGTGACATCTCAAAGATTGCTTGAGAGAACGGTGCAGTCTTTCCACCAATCCGTTCGAACAAGGATGATAGGGTGATGTTCGAATCTTGTAGATGCCTAAGAGCTTTGTAAGACAAGTAAACAGCTCGGATTCGAACTGCCTACCTTGGTCCGTAGTTATACAGTCCGGAACGCCAAACCGCGAGATCCATGTTCTGTAAAACTCTCGTGCTACCGTGTCTGCGGAAATGTCAACCAGAGGTGCAGCTTCTGGCCAACGAGTGAAGCGGTCAACACAAGTTAATAAGTAACGATAGCCGTTTGAAGGAGGCAATGGGCCCACAAGGTCGATGTGAACATGACCGAATCGTTCAGAAGGTAAATTGAAGCTCTTCAGAGGACTAACTGTATGTCGATGCACCTTAGACCTCTGGCACTGAATGCAAGCACGGGTCCATTCCGCTATGTCCTTGTGCATCCGTGGCCACACGAAACGTTTCTGTATAAGCTTACGAGAAGCTCTAACTCCTGGGTGTGACAAGCGGTGAAAGTTCTTGAAAATTTCCTTGCGGAACTTTGCTGGGACATACGGTCGAATGCCGGAGTCCTGCACATCACAGTATAGCGAAGAGCCTTGGTTGAGTCGCATGGGCTGCAAGTTGAGGTTACTCTCCTGAGCTTTGCGAGAGAGAAGTCCCTGTAGTTCTGTGTCCAGCTGCTGTTCTGCTGCGATTGCAATAAAGTCAGTTGGTGAAGGAATATTTATTTGACTGGTACTTAAAGCAGGAAATATGGATGCCTCTTCGAGTTCTGTAGAGGACTCAACACCAGAGTGAGTGTCTAAAATTGATAGTCGAGAGAGAGTATCTGCAACAATATTTTCAGATCCCTTAACATAACGAATATCTGTTGTGAATTGTGCTATGTAGTCTAATTGCCTATTTTGCCTAGGTGAGGATTTTTGCGATTTTTGGTGGAATGCAAAAGTTAAAGGCTTATGGTCAGTATATATACAAAACTGTCTTCCTTCTAACATGTACTGAAAATGCTTTACCCCAGCAAAAACTGCTAATAATTCCCGATCGTATGCACTGTAACGACTTTCTGTAGCAGAAAGTTTTCGCGAATAAAAACCCAGAGGCTGAAGTTGACTATCAATTACTTGGTTAAGAGAGCCACCTATAGCGAAATCTGAGGCATCAACACATAAAACAAGGTCAGAATTGTTTGACGGATGAGCCAACAAGGTTACATTTGCTAACTGTTGCTTACATTCATTGAATGCAATCTTAGCTTCTTCGGACAGCTGTATTTCTTTATTTTTCGTTTTGTGGGTATTTTTCAGGTATTCATTTAAAATAGCTTGCTTTTTGGCTGCTTGGGGAAGGAACCTACGGTAAAAATTTAGCAGACCTAAAAATGCGCGTAGTTCTTTTACTGTTTTTGGTTCTTTGTAATCCAAAATCACTTGTACCTTCTCCGGTAAAGTTTTTGTCCCTTCGCTTGAAATTAAATGACCCAAAAATGACAGCTCAGGTACTCCTAGGACACATTTCGAAGTGTTTAACTGTATTCCGTACTTGTCAAGCCTTTGAAAAATTTGATCAAGATGTTCTGCATGCTCGTTTTCCGTTTTGGAAAACACTAGAATATCATCGAGATATGCAAAACAAAAATTTAAGTCTCTTAAAACCTCATTAATGAAACGCTGAAAGGACTGTGCGGCGTTACATAACCCGAAGTTGAGAAAAGGGAACTCGAAAAGGCCAAATGGAGTAGTAATTGCCGTTTTTTGAATGTCCTTTTCATGGACTGGAATAGCATGATAGGCTCGGAAAATATCTAATTTGGAAAAAACTTTTTTTCCGTGCAAGGCAGAAGAAAAATCTTGCAAATGTGGAATAGGATACCTGTCCGGGACGGTTTTTGCATTTAGCCTTCGATAATCCCCAACGGGACGTATTCCACCTGATGATTTGCTTACAACATGCAATGGAGAAGACCAAGGGCTCTTTGAAGGCCGACAAATGCCTTTCTCCATCATGAATTCGAATTCTTTTTTGACCATCTCTAACAGTTTAGGGTGCATTCGCCTTGGGCGACTGTGCACAGGCGGACCGACTGTTTCAATATGATGCTCCGTGGAATGTTTAACATTTTTAAATTTTGGAGTAGGTGTAGTTATGCCAGGGTATTTTCTTAAAATTGCATGATATGCAGAGTTTTCCATAATTACTTTGACCGCAGTCTGCTGGCTCGAGTCGAGACTCCCGGGAGAGCCCAATTTTGTTATGCCATCAATTAATCGTTTACGTTTAAGGTCGACTAATAAATTAAAATGGGTCAAAAAGTCTGCTCCAATAATAGGCGTTGAGACATCCGCTATAATGAAGTGCCATTTGAATGCACGCCGTAGGCCTAAACTTAATTCCAGGAGTTTTGTGCCATATGTCTTAATTTTAGAATGGTTTGCAGCATATAATTCTAGAGAATTAGGACAACTCTGCCGATTGCCTTTTACAGGAATGCATGAAACGTCACTCCCCGTGTCTATCAAAAATTTTGTATTAGAGCTGTGATCGTAGACGCAAAGACGGTTAGTAATGTTTACCATACTCATGTTGCTACCACCCCCTCTGTTATGAGTGGTAGCATTTACTCGTTTTTTTGATCAAAAGCACAGGGCTGTCTGCATTTATTAGCTTTACTCCCAAAGCGATTGTGATAAAAACAAAATTCTGAGTTTATTTTAGAAGGTTGCCTATTTCTGCTATTGTGCCTGTATCCTGAGTTGGACCGCTTTCTGTAAGGAGAGCGACCTCTTTCGTGAGCTAATCTCTCAACCTGCAATGTCAACTGAGCAATTTGCTGTTGTAGGCCACTAAGAGTCGTGGGTGCTACCGCAGCGACCACCTGTTCTGTCCCATAAACTTGGGGGGCCTCACATGTAACTTCATGTACCTTATCGGCTAACACAGCCAGCTGTGACAACTTTTCATTCGACGCTAAAAGGATAGATTGCACATTGGTTGGTAATCTCTGCAACCACAAATTTTTTAGGAAATCATCGTTCAACTTATCTCCAGCCAGGTCTCGCATTTGTCTGAGCAAACTAGAGGGTTTGTGGTCACCTAACTGCAGTTCGCTTAATAATTTTTTTATGCGCTTCCCCTCTGAATCTGCAAATTCTTCTATGAGCCGTTGTTTTAAGGTTTGATATTTGTCTGTGGCCGGCGGACGTAAAATAATATCACTAACGTGATTTAGTGTTTCCGCGTCAATGTGGGCAACGAGGCCGGAAAATTTAGTCAAGTCATTAGTTATACCAGATAAAGTGAAAGATGCCTCGACCTGCGTGAACCAAAGTTCGATATTCCCTTTCCAAAACGGCGGCAATCTTAGTGATATCCGGTTTACTTCCACGGTTTGTGTATCGTTTTCCGCCATGTTCCGAGATCATTAATGATAAACAAAAAGGGTAAAAAAAAATCTCTCTCGATTACCAAAATAGATGACTCACCTCGATCTCAGCTGCGAAAAAAGTTATCCGACCTTGAAGCTTTTGTTATCATAAAATCCTTTTTTTACATCAGGATCAGGAATCGGCGACAGTTCCCCATCACAGCTGCGCGCTCAAAGTTCACAGGTCACCACTAAGGATAGTATACGTTCATACGGAATATCCCTTTTATTTTACAAATTATATACATGAAGAAAACATTAAATTGGAGAATGCTAAATTGACATCGTTAGTTATTGCAGCGCCGGCAAGCGAACATCGATCACACAACACGTGCGTTTTTGCCGTCTCCGCTCCAACGAGAAGAGTTGAGTTGGTACGTAGCTACTGCTGCCGAATAAACTGTTCTGTCACAGAAGGTCAAGCAGACTGGAGTGGTACTACCAGACTGGAGCTCTAGCAGCCCCACAAGTATATAGAGTAATGGAGATAAGCTTTTAACAGGGGTGATAGTAGCTCAATATCAAAAACCCTGAAAGTGAAAAATGAAAAGTAAGGAAACCCTGAAAAGGTACCAATACCTCAGCGTTTTATTTGCAGGTGTTCTCAAATGAGGGAGGTTCCACGAAATAGACTGAACCATAGAAATTTCCAGAAGGATGTTTTAAGAGGTTTCTCTCTCTCTTTTTTTTTTTTTTTTTTTTTTTTTGAGGAGTGCTCTCCTTAACATAAAAACATCATAGAAAACAAATGTACTTACCTAAGTTGTTGGAGAAAGCTGGAAGTTTAGTTAATTATGTGAAAGGAAATTTTTGATATTGAAGTTTTAGTGATATGCCTTTTATTCAATGAAAGAAAAAATAAAAATCCTTGAAAACTTCTTGTATAAATACATAAAAAAAAACCCCCGAAAAAAGAACAGCAAGTATAGAAAAATTCATTTGCTTCAACCAAAGTCAAAATTATTTTTAAAAAATTTAAAATTTTTGTTTGTTTTCTTTTAGTATTGTTGTCTTGGGGCAGACTCCTTTTTTTCTGTTTTTCTTTTTCATTACCAGAAGTGGCAGATGGTGAAGTTTCAAGATCATGCTGTTTTTCACTATCAGGAATAGGAATAGTCGATGATGAAGCTTCAAGTTTTTCATCATCAGAAATAGCAGATGATGAAGCTTGTTCATGTTTGCTACTCGATGCTACAGAAAAATTTGCAGGACTTTGTGAATGAAGTGTCTGCTGATAAGTAGTCCAACTATTCAATAAATTTCTTCCAAAGTTTCCATGGAGAGGTTCATGCATAGGATCATCACTGCCAAATGCTTCACATGTGTTGGTGCCCATTGAATGCAAATAATACTTGACAGTTTGGATAGCATCTAAACTTTCCATATTTAAGGAAGTTCTGCTGTCAGTAACTATATCGTCCATCCAGTTGAATGCACTTTCAACCGATGGACCATGGAAACAAGAGAGTAAAGCCTTTACCATTTTGGAAAGTTTGGGATATTTTAGCTCGTTCCTATTTTGAGCATTCATGACATGTGTCCAAAATGGAATCAGACTATCACTCTGCTGAGATAGAGAGTTATCTATCTGATATTCTCTTAGTTCTGCATCTAGGAGAGGTACTTCTTCTTCGAGAATAACAGTAGGCAATAATTTTGCCAACTTTATCATGGCAGTAAATGTCGTTGTCACGCCTCTTAAGGATGGACTAAGGGCAGATAAATGAATTAATACTGAATTTTTCATTGGCAATTTTTTTTTCATATACTCAGCACAATTTGAATAAGCAACCTTCAAAATTTCTAATAATTCTTTAAAATTAAACTACCATCATTTTTTGTAAATGTAGCATTTACCCCTGTGAAAATTAGTCTGTCAGGAAGAAAGTTCGCTCTATCTGTAACATTAATCTTGAAAATGTCATTAAATGAATTAACACTTGAAACTAATTCATGCTTTAAGAAGAATGCCAAAAATGTTTTCATCAAATTAATCATTTCAACATGCAGTTCATGCAAAAGGCATTCTTTCCTCTGGAACAGTTTCACATATTTGTTAAAATGTGGGAGCACTGCTTCATAAATTTTTATGTGAAACAAAGTCTTTTTTTGTTCTTCAAACAGTCTTTGAATAATCCTTTTTTTCCTGATTTTACCTTCTGCAGTTAACGCTTTCTTTTTCAACAGATTTTGAATTTTTTTTATTGATTCTAACTCAACTGTATCTTTTCATAAATATCTTCCAAAAGTTCTTCAGACAATGACTCACTCCATGAGAAATAAAACACTAACAATGAATCCCATAAATACTTGAGTCTCTGAATTACAGGCAGAACATAAAGCCACCGATGATCCGGTCGAGAAAGTGGCTTCAAGGGCTTAATTTTCAGCAAAACACAAATTTCAAAAAACAGTTCCCTCTTGTCTGTGCTTTTTAAGTCAAAATAAATGTTATCTAACAAAATTTCCAGGTGCTTTAAAAAAGGCGCAGTGAATTTTTTTGCACAGTTATTTGCTGTATGGCAAGTTTCCCCACCAATATCCAACAAATGAGGAGCTTTCTTTCCCTTGATTTTCACTTCAGCTCCGTTTTTATTTCCTCGCATCACGTGACAAGAGTCCAATAAAACACTTATTAAATTGCCCCACGGTATGTCGTTCCCTTCCAACAGAGAGACGACGGCGTTGTACACTGCTTCCGCGCTGTTGACAGACAACTTCAAAGAGGCCAAATGACGTAACACTACTTGATTTTGTTCTTTCGAAAAGTAGCGTACCAGTACGGTCAACACGCTGTCAGAGGATCTGCTGGTACCTCCATCCATGTTAAGTGAAAAGAATGAAGTCTTCAATTCATTGATTTGCTCATCTTTTATCGTTTTTGAAAGTCCATATTTCAATTTATAAGACGCAGCTGATCTTGATAACTGTAAAGCTTTTAATGTCGAAATATCAAGCGCTAAAACCTTTGCCAATTCAATCAATTTTGGCGGCAATGAAAAAGAAAGCGAATTCTCGGCTATAAAACTAAGTATCAGTGCTTCACTTCTGGTTTTTCTCGTTGCGCAGTCCAGAGTGCGTTTATTTTCTTCTTCATTCTGAAAAATAATTCCCCCAACAGAACAAAGTGCATGCAGAACTTGAGAATTAATGATTGATTCACAGGCTTGTTTGTGGTTGGCTGTGCCCGAATGATTTTGCAAAGCTTTCAGCCCTTCGCTTTGATATTTGATTGAAGTGTTGCAACAAATGCAAAAACATTTGTCTGCTTCATCAATTTTTTTGCACCTTACGTTTATTTTTTCATCCCACTGGTCCACCTTCGTCAACCATTCCCATCGGAATTTATTTTTAACTCCTTTTCCAATTTCAGCAAGATCATCTGCTTCCGAAAGAATTTTCATTTTCTTTGCAGTATAAAAAAGCTTAACATAAAAACTAATTCATGTCTCAGAACAGAGCAAGAGAAGACAAAATGGCTAAAATTTATCACACTGTACGACAGTAATGTGATTCTGCCAGAAGATCAGATACTGCGGCTGCGGCTGCGCTGTCGCTGTTTGAAGGAAACCAGATCTACAGTTATTCCTGTTTGCGGGGGGGGTGGGGGAGGTGCTTAGAAGCTCTACTCGGACTACAGAAACCGGTTTCCCCTCCGCTTCCCCCTTCGACTCTCCTCTGGCGCTCGTGCTCGTAAGCACAGAGAGGGAGAGAAAAAAAACAAAATAAAACCCCGGAAAAGTTTTTCTCTGACACCCGGAATGATTTTTCGGAAAACCCGGAAATCCGGGGTAGCCCCGGAAAACTACCACCCCTGTTTTAAGCATACAAATTGATAAAATTTAACATTTAAATATGAGTATTTTCCAACAAAGATTACAATCAACAATGACTTATTAACTTAAGGCTCACCTATTTCATTTCAGCACGAAATAAGATAAAAACAGTTATAATTCATGTTCCAACTACCTTGGAACATTGGCACAAATATTGTACGATACAGAAAAATTAGAGGCTACTCGAGCAACGGCGGGTAATAAGCTAGTAAATTTTTAAAAATTGGATAAGCAATACATTTTGTATTAAAAATGGCTTCTGGATAAATTAACAACAAATACATTACAAGTCTTCAGATCTCAAAAATCTCACCACAGCCTCAAACTGTTTCTGCTACCTGGGATGCATCATAATGAGTATTTCTGTTTTCAGTGATTATGAGATATATGATAAAAACATTCTTCTTTATTAATCTACACAATCTTGTGAGTTTTGTTTTTTAAATGTCTGCATAGTTAAATACAGAATTAATTAGTTCCAAAAGGGAAAACCATTCAAACATTCTTGCGCTGAGCTTTAGTTGACATAACTCTGCAATTGTTCTCAGGAACTCAGGCGCAGATCCTGAGGGGGGTGGGGGTCATAACGGCCCTCTTTAAGAACCAAATATAGCATAAAACTGCATTTTTTGTTACTATTATTTCAAAAAAATTGCCAAACACCCCCATTTTTGCTCAAAAATTGCACTTTGATTCCCTCTTTCCGAACATGACCCCCTCCTTAACCAGAGGCTGGATCCGCCCTTGCAAGAATTTCTGTTGTTGACTTTCAGTAAACTTTGATTGGCAAAACAATAGTAGCTGTTTTAAAGGCATAACCATTATAATATTATTTAAGACATGGTCTATACTAGCCTTTGACACATTCTCAGTATTCTGCTCAATGATAAAAATGAAAATAAAGGATAAAAATAAGGAAGGGAGTACCTGAAATAATCTTTGGTGTGTGAATCTCTTTGAAACCTTTCCCATTCAGAAATTCTCGGAAAAGAGTGCACACTCCTCCTTGAATTGTATAAATAGCAAAATTTGCGGCAGTTCTAAGATCTAAAACTCTGTTATCCAACCTTGTATCTTGATTTACATGGATGTTCAAGCCATCTGGGTCCTTAAAAAAAGAATCTGCAATTAATATTAGTGTCTGTCCAGCATTTTTATGTTAGACTGGTTGCAAAGGAACCCTTTAAAAATGCAAGCTGACATACATAGTTGGAATAAATACTAAATTTTGTCACTATGATACAATTCTTCATTTTTGAAGATTTTGTTATTAATTAATCAGTTTTGAACAGGCTACCTGCTAATTTAAAATATTCAAATTAATAACTTTTCCTTATTGGGTATGACTTTAGCTTGTTTTTCTCCAAGACTCACAGGATGCAAAGTGCTCAGGAAAAAACAACATATTTTTTTATATTTTTTACAAAAATCGTCTAAATTAGTGTTTAGTGAAAATTAAATTGCAACTGTCCGAGCTATGTTTAGTGTACACATGTTGCTGTAAATTCAAATCGCAGCAAAATGCAAGGCATTGAGCTACTATTATAACTTAAAAAAAAATTAATGTACTACCCAAAACGCTTTTAACCCACTTTTTTGATAAATTTTATTTCATAATCAAGATAACCTTTGTTAAAACTAATGGAAATTTTTGAAAGAGGTATTAGCAGTATTGGATTCAATGCCCTCTCAATACTAAATGCCTATCGATTTCTGGGTTTCAACATAGAGCAAAAACGAGCCGAAATTTTTGGACACAGTCGTCTATCAGAGTTCTTTGAAACACAGAAATTAACGGTTGGTTGATTTCTAAATTTGTATTCAAAAACTAATCAATCAAAAATTTAATTTGAATTGTTTGGATCAATCACCAATAGCTGTAGGCCCCAAGGTAGCGCTTTGTTTCCAACAGTTGGAGCCCAATTTGAGAAGCATTTAGTATTAAGGGAGCAACAAAATAGTTGCTGCGTCAACTTCACAGGAGCCCTGTTATAATTATGTGCCGGGGACCACAAAAGGTTAAAGACAGCACAGGATAGAATATTATTTTCAGACTAAAAACAAAAAATAAATTGGTTAATTCAACACTTGATAAATATTTGATCAAA
Source organism: Uloborus plumipes (assembly GCA_038373865.1). Taxonomy (NCBI): domain Eukaryota; kingdom Metazoa; phylum Arthropoda; class Arachnida; order Araneae; family Uloboridae; genus Uloborus; species Uloborus plumipes. The sequence continues at coordinate 111,563 of JAXGGA010002307.1, forward strand.
AGTGGTCATAAAATAGTTATCTCAGCAAAATAAATAAATAAATTCATTAATTAAATGCACTAATGTAAAAAAAGCTTTACATTTTCATTTTCAGGCCTAGATGCATCTTCAATTTGCAATGGAAGGCGTGCTTCTGCTGCGCTGACAACAAACACCTATCAGAACACAAGAAACTTTAGCATTTTTTTAAGTGCAGCACAAAATCAAAGTATTAAAAAACTTTAAACAATGTAGGAAAATTATGTTTAAAAAAAAATGCGCAATCTATTTTCATGGTGTGATTTTTTTAATCATGCATTTTTGCTTTCTTCCCAGACTTTAAACTCTAATTGTGGTTGAAACTAAGGAATCATTATGCCTCATAATTTGAAGTATTGACTTTCTAAAATTAATTTTTCATACTTGAAAAATAACGATTTATACACATGCCCATAACACAAACAAATCATCATAGTATACTACAAGAATACTTAATTAAAAAGCAATAGCTTTGTGTGTAAATTAGGCAAAATGAGATACAATGTTTAAAAAAGATTGCCCAAACATTGTTGGGACATATGGTATAATTTTGTTTTTCGGAAGCCAAAATCATTTGCAGACCTACTACTGTATATGAATTATATTTTCTAGAAGGCATTTATGTTCACAAAATTTAAATAATCTCTGTAATGAATCTTTTGCTGTTCCCCATATCTCTCAAATCTTTATTGATTTGTTCAAATTTACATTTTCTGAGACGTCAAATATTACCTCAGCACATGTTTAGATCTGATTGGTCTATCTTCTTTCCTTTTTCGTATTTAAATTCTCCCATAACCTTGTTTCATTCCATTTGCTTGCTGGAGACTGAAGAAGGAGGCTGTTGCATCCGAAACATGTTTGCTCCTTTTAAAACTTTTAATCATATTTGTGCTTTAAAACGTTGTATCTCATTTTACCTTTCTACAAGAATACTTTTTAGAAAGTGATACTTCACATGAGGATACATAATGATTTCTTTCCCTCAAATATGCCACCTGTAAAAAAGGGGTTAAAATTCCAGGCAAAATATATATACAGGGTGTCCACTCCAATCGTGGACCAATAGCTAATTTCTAAACCGTTAGAGATAAGCATATAGTTTATTTGGGAAAAAATCTCCAAATTATGAAAGGAATTTTGGGTCTATTCAATGTTTTTCAAAAAATCAAATTTTGAAAGAGTTACGAAATTTAAATTTTTATACAGTTCACCAGTCCTATCAATCATATTTAGTAAAACATTCTTGACACTGTAACGTTTAAAACTAAAAAAAATCACTGTTCTACCACAAAAATTGACAGAGTTATGAAGTTTTGAAAAATCAAGATTTTGCATTATTTCACGACGTCATCGAGAGATCGCTTAAGGGACCGTATGCAAAATCCTTCAAAATCTTGATTTTTCAAAACGTCATAACTCGGTCAATTTTTGTCGTAGAACAGTGATTTTTTTTTAGTTTTAAACGTTACAGTGTCAAGAATGTTTTACTAAATATGATTGATAGGACTGGGGCCCTGTATAAAAATTTAAATTTCGTAACTCTTTCAAAATTTGATTTTTTGAAAAACATTGAATAGACCCAAAATTCCTTTCATAATTTGGAGATTTTTTCCCAAATAAACTATATGCATATCTCTAACGGTTTAGAAATTAGCTATTGGTCCACGATTGGAGTGGACACCCTGTATATATATGTATTAAAATACCTTATTTATGCAAATAGACTGAATATTTAATAAAAACTTAAGATTTAATTAATGGATTCTTTTAAATAGTTACAATTCATAAGACAAAGTTAGGGAAGGTGGGAAGATAAAAGAGAGAAGAGAGAGAGTTTTTTTCCTTATCTCTTTTTTTTTTTGTTTTAGAAGGAAAACTGAGATGTTAGATATTCATAAAATTTTCAGTAAAACCATTAAAACAGAACAAGTGAATAAATTGGAAATATTTTACATTAGTTTTACAACCTTCGTGACATGCATTTCTACGTTCTTCTGAGAACAAGCATCAATTTTTTGCGGTGAAGCTCGAATAAAACCTTCAACATCAACAATAGATTCTTTCGTAATGCTAAGGAAGAGACAACATCAGTTAAACACTAAACAAAATGTACCTTTGATAAATATAACTGTATAATTAAAATTAATGAAATGCATCAGAACCAGAACTAAAAATAAATGTTGCAGAATTATTTTGGTGCAACAGAGAATATTTTACTGAATACATGGAAGTGAATAATGGGAATAACGTAGCACATTAGAGAAAAAAAAGTATGTAATAAATGAAAAGGTTAAACTATAAAAAAACTTTTTGACTTTCAGAGAAAACTCTAAACTGTAATAAAATATGAATTCTTGTTCTTAAGATAAACTGCTAAAAAAATAACAATAATAATAAATAAATAAATAAGACTTAAAACAAGAAGGAGATACACACACCATAGAGCAAATGGCTTAAGATGTCTAAGTTCAGTATAATGTGTCTAGAATGGGCAATTTAAGAAACAATATTTAGTGTGACACAAATCTTCTCTTATATAGTGCTACCATAACCTTAAAATAATAATAATAAATAAATAACAAAAAAAAAGCAATGAAGAAATCTTGTCAGCACATATACTGTAGAAAGGAAAAATACACGAATTAAATTTAAAAAAAAGCTGAATAATTTTAACATTTAATAAAATGTGTCATTAACAAAATGTAAAAATATTAAATGAAAGAGGATGATGAATAAAATATGCATGATTGAGGGAAAATAGTGGGTAGAACAAAATACAATTGCAGTACAGATGCAAAATTTATCAAAATAAAATTTATGAATAGCACAAAACAAAAAAAGAGATATTAAAATATAGATTTTCACTTCTACATACTTAGCTACAAATTTCACCATTTGTTTACTAGTAGTTTCAGAAACGGACAGAAGGCACTGAATAGTATATTGCTGTTGACGAAGAACAAAAAAGCATTGTTTTCCTAAAAAAAAACATTACATAAATAAAATCAGTGAGCAATAGGTATCAAGCATACAAAGATGAGTTGTTTCATTGCACACTTTAGAAGTTACTCCGAAATATTTAAGTCTTCCATCACTGATAATTAAGTCTCAGAAAAAAAAATCATTCTAAAATGAATTTTACATTTAATACTCCAGAATCAAATTTATTAAATGCTGAATGTATTAGAATGATACTAACAAAGTTGATCTATCTCATAAGCATTTAAGCTTCACATTTACCAGTCTTTCCTTTCTTTGCTAGACATTGATAGAGAATGATTGCCTTTGCAGCTGGCCTACCTATTTTAATCTTTTATAGTTGCGCCTATTAACCTCGTTTTTAATATTTTAATAGTACTTTATAATTATTTATTTGAAAAATCAACTGCCTATTCTAAAATATTTATCTTAGTTCTTCTTTAAATTCTAGATAGAATAAACACATAATTAGCTAAAAGGAAAGAAGAAGAAAAAAAAATTGAAAATTCTTAATAATAATGTAAATCGAAAATTCTTAAACAACTGAAAAATAATGTTTTAATGCATCTAAAATTACTTATTTATCCTTTTACATTCACAAGTTTAATATATTGTAAGCTAGCTTTTTATTTCATCATTAAAAAAAAAAAAAAAAAAAAAAACAGGAAGAAAAAGAAAAAGGCCGCATGCATGCACATACTCAGCTCAAAAACAATCCTTTCAAAATTCAGATTTTAAAAACTTTAGTTTAAGATAAAAGAAGATTTTTAACGCATAGAAGAAGTTGCACGCACAAAGTCAGTGGTCGGAAGTAGCGCGCTACAAGTAGCGAAACTACTGTAGTAGCTACATTTTTTAGTAGTCTGTAGTGTAGCGCACTACTTTTTTAAAAAAGTAGAGTAGCGAGGAGCGCGATACAAAAAAGTAGTAGTTTGTAGCGATTTCTAGAAACTACTTTAAATTAAATAAAAAAAAAGAGAACGAAGAAAGAAAACAAGGTGGTTCTTGTGGCGAATATTCGTAAAATTGTAAAAAAAAATCTAAAAAAGGACAAATTTTAGCAAAAACAAAGGAACAAAAAGGAAAAGTAACAAATAAATTCAAAGACAATTCCTATTTCTATTCCATATTCGAATGAGGTAATTTTTTAATCTAAACCACTTTTCGAATTTTTTCGGTCGATCCTCAAACGGTGTATTCTTTTTATTTATTTATTTTTTAAAAAGTAGCGAAGTAGCAACTACATTTCAAAAGTAGTGTAGCTCGCTACATTAAAAAAAAAGTAGTTGTAGCTGTAGTTAACTACATTTATAAGAAAGTAGTTGTAGTTGTAGTTCGCTACAAAAAATATGTAGTTTTTCCAACCACTGCACAAAGTATAATTCTGTAAAGTTAATTTTTAGTCCAAAAATCATTAATAATTTTATAAATTATTATTATTATTACAATTTCTATTTTATTATTATTTTTTTTTCTTTTTAGCCCACAGAAATTCAGTGAAAAAAGAAAACAAATGCTTGAAGAAAAATAAAACGAGCACTCAGCACAAACGTAATCAAAAGGTAATAACAAGTATAAATATTAAACGTCTCTTTAGCAACAAAATATTTATTTATACAACCTGTCAATTAGTATCTGAAATTTCAATCACTAACTAAACAAAACGTGAAAAATTAAATTTATGAAAATACAAAAACAAAAAGTCCTTCATAGTTAGGAGAGTTGGAGTATTTACACAATCTAGTTGTTGACAGGTTACACAAAATTAATAAAGAAAGCTGCATCCACGAAACAAGTTACTACAGTAAACACATGAAAGAAAACAATATTACAGATACTACTACATGATAAAATGATGAATATTGTAAAAGAGAGAGAGAGAGAGAGAGAATATAATAAAAATAAATTGAAAAACCTTTGGCTCGACTAGTGTGCAGCCTTCCTCGAATCCACACTTTTCCTTCACCAAGATCTGTTTCCAAGGATTTAACAAGACTCAGTTTCCTTAAAGGCTTTTCAGATGATTGTATCATGGGCAGTTTACCATAACAGTCCTTAGAATAATCATTTTCATCTGCTTCAGATTTAGATTCCTTCAAATGATTTAACAAACTTAATTAAACATCAGAAAACAAAATATAATAACTAATGCTTAGAGGAAAAAACAGAAAAATGAATAAGTAGGGATAGGAGGTGGTGGGAATATATGAGTGTTTATTTTTTAACAATCCTCAAAACTGAAAAGGCAATTATTATGATTATTTTTGAAAGAAAAATAAGTTTTCTAAAAAAAATTGAGTAATAAATTCAAAAATAAAAATTATTTTTAAAAAAGGAAGGAGGGGCTTCATTTCCAACATACAACATAAAAGAATAATTCACAAATCAAAACGGAAACTGAAAATTTATATTTCTAATCTTATTTATGAATGATTCCTTGCTGTTGTTGCCTGCATTAATGAACCACAGTGATAAAACAGAAATTAGCAGAAATTTAGAAACACATTTTACTAGAGCAGGGGTCTGTCCAGGATTTTTCACATGGTCCCTTTTTTTGTGAAAAATTAAATAATTTTGTGAAAATTCGATTAATTTTGTGAAAAAGTCGAACAGTTATGTAAAATATGAAACAATTTGAACATTTTTAGGAAGAGGGGGGGGGGGTAAGGGTTGCATTACTAATGCAAAATTTAAAAAAAAATCAGATTTTTCTTTTTTCCAAAGAAATCATTGATTTCTTTACACTGTTAGGGTCCGTTTTTATTGATCAGATTTTTGTGAAGGGTCCATTTTCGGAACCAAATTTCCTCTGGCCAGACCCCTGTAGAGTAAAAAGTAACTGAACTATGCAAACAATTTTAATTACTAAAAATAAGCCTGAGCATGCATTGATGGACATTTTCTTGTAATCAGAACATTTTAAAACTATAAATAGATGAACAAAACAGTACCAATTCAACTTGCTTAGCCTTCTTTTTAGATGCTTTTTCTTCTTCTTTTGCCATCTTTTTCAGAGCTTTTTTTGAGAGAGGAGCAGCTCTAAATATGGTCAAAAATAGAAACATTGAGATACATATATACCTTTTCATTACAAATAAACATTCAGAATAGCAAAAGAAAACAAAAGAAATTATCAAATACATGAAGACAGGGAGAATTTAAAAAAAGTTTCGAAAAATTTTTGGCATACATTTTTCCAGCAAGCAGAAAGACAAGATTCTTTTTTAAGTCATAAAAATTATAACGTGACAACAGCAGTTTATCATGTCTCAACTGGCATTTTGCAAGAGAACCCCAAAGCAGATATAAAATTTCCCCATTTTATACAGTTCTGTCACATACAAGGCGGCCCCAAAAGTGCATTTGCGACGAGACTCTAAACTTGTAAATCTGTCACTGCTTGATAATTCCTATCAGTGTACACAATTATGTATCAAAAAAGGGATGGGGATTTGATAAAAGAATGTTTTCATTGAATTAAAAGGTCGTTTTCTTCAGAAAACATTGTTCCACAACTGTCTTTTTTTTTTATCCATAAAAAAATTGCCAAAATAGCAACTTTGGCCAAGGTGGCCTTAAGAGTCATTGCTGAGTCCCCTTTCTATAATGCCCATGGAGATAACATAGCAAGACTCAATATTTGAATGAAAACTATATTTGAATGAAAAAATAAATAACTAAACAGCTCATTTTTAAATTACCTAGCATTTTGAAATGAAGATAGGTGTCAAGTGCAGTAGATCTCTTTTTGTGTGAAATGGTATCATTTTAGTTTTATTATTGAGATATTTACCAATAATCAATTGAAATTATATGAACTTCTACCAGCAGGGGCGGATTGGCTAACTTTGGCGCAGTCGGCAAAGACACATTTTTTGGTAAATTTTACAGTAACGACTCTACGATCATTCTGAGGGATAGCACACTTGAAACTAACCAATGCACAGAAATATTGTCTCCGGATGAAAGAATGTCTAACAGGAAAAGTCGAAAAGCTAAAGATGTTGTCTCTAGCAATTCATTATAAGCTAAAAAATAAACACATGAAACTTTCAAGGGAAATTTTGGCTAAATTTAAACTTAAATATCGCCTCAACAAGTATACAAATATGTAAATACACTAAGGAAGACTAGCCAAAACAAGGCAAAATTCGGTCAATTAATTAATCTCGCAGTAAAACTAGTCATAAGTCAGTTATTCATCAGCATATGTAATATACATTTGAAAAGAAGATTTCAGTGTCCACTGAACTCATCCGGAAAAAAATATTCATCCCAAGAAAATCTAAGCAAAAGTTAAGATTTTTATGAAGGGAATGATTTAAAACAGATTAGCTTGAGCAAGAAAAAAAAAAGTATTTATAAAATTGTAAAATAAGAGAAATTTTTAAAAGCATGGTCAACATCTCACTTGCTCTTATTTGAGATGTTTAAAATTTAATTCAATTCATCAGTAGTGGATGAGAAAAGTAAGTACTTTGAAGAGCTTACTTCTGACAGCAGTCAACTAATTTTACAGCCATTATACAACATTAAATGTGGTGATTGGTACCAGATGAAATGTAATGATGTATAATATCCTGTAAAAGTTTTCAGATGTATCCATGGAGAATTTGAAATCAGCACAATACAGCCATAGAGAAAATACTGGAAGTAATATGAAAACAAGACAAACATATTTTTCTGAAAAATTTAGTTGATGAATCTACTCGGCGACCCTTCAGAGGGGTTGGATGGCAGCTGCTAGGTGAAATTTCAACACTAGGTTCATCGGACAAAAAATCTGTGGCCGTTAAGAGGGGTGGCCGATTTGTACAAGTGACCGCTCGGAGAGGTTTTACTACTGTATTTAAAACTGATTAACTGAAGAAAACAAGCAATTAAAGATGAATTTTAACTGAATTTAAGTGAAGTCTAAACAAAATTTTTGAAATAAGATGTAAAAGTAAAAGACTAAAACGGGAAAAGTAACGTGAGTCGCACTCAAAATATTGATTAACTTAATTAATGACTGCAGAATGAACTTTATTTTTGTGTACATCATAACTTAGAAATACGTTTTGCACCATGAAAAGCAATTTTTCAATTTTAGTATTCTGAAAGAGGAGAAATCCAAGGTTTTTAATAATCAAAAAAAAACTTGAGTTCCTTTTTTTTGTAACGTGAGTCACGATGTTAAATTGAGGATTAAATATACCATATATTTCGGTTAAAATTTAAAATGCTGATGTCCTTAGGCTCTCACTGCATCCCGGGTAACTGTCGAGAACTTTATTTAAATCAGGCATTGTATTTCTTTTATAAATATAACATTTACTTTTGTAAAATCACGTTAAATGGTAACGTGAGTCACGTGGAATTGCCCAAATGCTTTTATAACAATGTATGTTTTGTTTTTAAGGAATAAAAAAATATTCCCCTCCTTCCTCTTTAAGTGCTTTTTTTTTTCTTTTTAAAGAAAGTTAGGGAAAAGAGTGACAATTATTTAAGTCTGACCAGCCGACCGAGCCAGTCTGCCACTGCCTAACAGTGAGCTACACTTTCCATAAAAATTTGAAATGTACCAACACAGTTAAGGCTACTCAAAAATTAATATAGCTCACATTTTGCATGAGATCTTAAGAAAAGCATTCCACTTGGACAGTTAAAACGTTAAGAAAGACTTAATCAGAATATGATAGTGTTAATCCATAAAAAACTCTCATCCTTTCTTTATATATATATATATATATATATATATATATATATATATATATATATATATATATATATGTATTTATATTTGCAGTTGGCAAACAATAAAACAACAACATAACAAAGAAAAAGGACTGAAAACTTTACGTTTGCTTTGAAGTATTTTAATGCAGACTCAAATAAAACAAATGATGAAACATGCAGCAATACTACGATTTAATGAAATTGATTACGGAATACAGATGTATAAAACGAGGCTAGGAATAGCAAAAAAAAACATACACGGTACTATTTTCTGTAGTTTCTCCTGCCATGGTTGAGGATAACAAGTATGTATATACTTTTTTAAAATGAAAATTTCAACGTGTTCAACAGCTAACCAACGACAGCGCAGCAGACAAAAATATCCACAGCGACGAAAACCGATAAAGTTACAGTTACATTATATTACACGGAGTGCAGGATGTAAAAGGATGATAGATATGAACTCTGGAGCTCTCCTTTTCAACATGAATGAGTAATAATAATAAAGTTCACGGCTCAGTCGTCCTCCGTTAACTATTCCCATACCTTCATTCTTTTCAAAATAAAAAATGATATTATTAGTAGTATAGAACGAAATTTTCAAAAGGTACACGTAAACAGAGTTGGCCAACTGAGGAGGGGAGGGGGTCATGGCGCAAACTGCGCCATTGAAATATTTAGAATAGCATTTTGGGGAGTATTTTTCTCATTTTTTGGGAAGGGGCTTTCGCTCTTATTGGGTCTTTGTATCATTTGAGGGGTGGGGGCGGAAAGAGGGGAGGACTCTAGGTGAGCCCGTCATTTAGGAGGGTCAGGGGAGTCAATTACCTACCCCGGGTTGTAAAAATTAATATATTTAGATAAAAGTGGGCATGGTTTTGTAATTTTTCGGTACAATTTACAATGAATGTGCATCCCCCCCGCGGAAAAATTTGAAATGATGCTTGAAATGGGCTTGCTGTTTGGTGAGATAGGGACTAAATCCAATGTTTGCATCTACAACTGCCCTACAACTGCCCATTTTGGGCAGAACACTGTTCATAACTTCCAGTTAGGCCGGGATTCAAGTGAAACACGGACGATCGCAACTCACCAATACAATCGCAAATACCCAAATTTGGATTCAAGTGAAACGTTACAATCGCTACGAGATGCTATTTTATCGTAATTCGACTTCCAGTAGCGATTGCAATTGCGATCGCCTCGAAGCGATTGCAATGGTGTTTCACTTGAATTCGGCCCTAAGATTTGAAAAACAGCATGTATGTTCGACTTTTTAACGAATCTAAAAATTTTTTAGTTTATTACAGTATACTAACTATCTGCTACAGTGCTACTTTCTTACTCTCAAGTATAGATGTAACGGATATGAGGAAACCCAGTGTTTTTTTTTTTTTTTTGTAGACAAACCGAATATTTTGGAAAGGAAATTTTGAAATTTTTGTTTATTTTTCAAACAATGGCACATTAAAAAAAATAATTTTTTTGTTTTATTTATTTATTTATTTAAGTTCCAGCTGCCTAAAAAAAGCTCTCCCAAAATCAGAAAAACAAAAATTAAGATTCAATAACTGAAAGATTTTCAAACCAAATAAATAAAGATTCGGAAATGTAAGAAAATAATATTTGAAAATTAATATACATGCTGCCAAATGTTCATTAAAGAAATAGAGCTGTAAAATCCAAAGAAAAATCAGTAACAAATTACGAATTTTTAAGATTTAGTTACAATGAACTCTCACTTATACGCTGCATCATTTATGCGCCTTTTTCACTTATACGACGCTTTTCAATAGTCCCAGCACATTTCATAGCAAAATAATGATAGTATCATTCGTTTATGCGTTGCTCTAAAGATAAATATTTCACTCATGCGCCGAATTTTCCCTAAAGTGTAAAAAATTTAATTATTTTCTTTCAAAAATAAGCATTTTTCTTCACTTTTCTCTTAAATCTTTCGCCTTGATTGCTCACGAAAGGCATTTTTTCCGCATGAACTAGAGTTTGGAAAGGGGCAATTATCTATTATGCATTGTTTTAAAAGGAACAGTTTGTAATTAGATATGCTACAATTTTTGTTTTCTCTTTAATCATTGTAGTGATGTTACAGTAATTGCCAAATCGTAGTAATATGTGTGTTCCTTGTCCATAGAAACATTCTTATTCATTCTCTCATTAGAACCTATGTTGCGTTTTAGTCCTTTAAATAGGCTGGTTCACTTATACGTCTCTTTCACTTATGCGCCTTTTTCTGTTGGTCCCTTTGCCCGGCGCATAAGTGAGAGTTCACTGTATTTACTTATTTTTAATTTTTTTAACTGCAGTAACCATTGCATTACAGCAAAATAAATAAATGAATAAAAATAAATAAATAAATTTGAAACATCTCGTTATTTCTCACATGTAATACGTGTCTCCGGAAATATTATTAAGTTAAGCTTTGTCAAAGTTTGAAAATACTGCGAGAGGAAAAGTGTCAGTTTTTAGATAGGCACTGATTTGGACAAAAATTGTAAACATTTTTAAATTAGTAAATCAAAATTTCGTGCTGCTTCCGAAAAATCTTCAGATTTATTCTCATTCTTAAAATTCATGACATTTTTACATCCATGAGTTCACGCGTACATGCAAATATTCTGTCTTATTACTTCCGGATAACTTTCTATTTTCACCCACGTTCTAGATTTTCTTTCTTTCTTTCTCCTTTTCTTTCTTTTTTTTGTATTGAAAAGAGTTTTTTTTTAATAAAAATATCTATTTATGTATATATGTGTAACCGAAAATCTTATACTAGACAGCAACTTAAGTTGACACGCGGAGCTAATAAGAGTTCACAAGCAGTTAGCGATCTCCTCTAATTTGCCAAGTAGGCCGTGACGTTATATCTAGCTCGTTTTTCATAGGCTGATGTCACACGTCAGTGTCACGAAACCCACGTCGCGACGTCAGTGTCAAGAAACCTTGCAGTGTAGTATAGTATGCAATTATTTACATCCTTTTTGCTTTAGTAAAGGTAGAAACATTTTTCATCCGCGTTATAATATTCTGCGAAGTAGATCTCTGCAACGATAAAATTGGCGTCAGCAAATGTAAAATTTTTATATGCTACACTATTTGAAAAAGGTAAACAAGGGTAGTCGTCACTAGCTCTCAGGATTTATGACTCATCATTCAGCACTATAACTCTGTGTTGGAAGTTGAAATCAGAATATTGAAGCCATTTTGCAACCGAGAATAAACTGAGGAAGAAATCCGTAGACATTTTATGAATCAAAATAAATAAATAAATATAAATAAATAAATAAATAAATAATACTGCTTGCTTTGTGTGGAGTTTTCTCGTAGTACCTTTTCTGCCCTACCCGTTACCGAAAAAAAAAAAAATATATATATATATATTTTTAAAAATTTGCTCAAAATCTTGAAAAAACTTTTTTCCAAACTTCAATGCATTTGCGGCAGATCGAGAAATTGACCAAAATTTTTTTAATTTTTTATGTGCACTTTATTTTCCCAACAACACCTTTTCCGCAATACCCATCATCAAAATTAAAATATATATATATGTTGGCCCACCCTAATATACATGTATGTATTTAAAATTTATGTGATGTTCATCACATTTTCAAGTCATTTTAATTAAGTTTCCAATGCACCCCCCATTCTTATCCCACGAGAAACCGAGCCCGGAAATGTGATGTCTGCAAAATGCAAATGAGTTCCCGGGTTTTATACGTACAAAGCTACAACGACTTTTACAACGACTTTTACAATGAGCGGCATTCAGCCGGGAATTTTGAGCCCCGGGAATTGTCTACGGATCGCCAGCTACTTTTAGACCAATCAGATTGGGGGCACTTAAGGACACTGAAAGTTTTTCGGCACGTGAGAGCTCAAGTTTTCGAGCACTTACTCGGAGATTGTGGCGGCTCAAGGGTTGAGTACGCGAGGACGCGACTTTTTGGAGTTGAATGCCGCCATGAACCGAAAACCCTCGGCCAAGCTGTGTAGTGGAGGCCTGTGGAATCCGGTCCGCTTGCTGACGCCTTTCCCTTCGATATCGGAGCTGTGATTTTGGGGCGTTCTACGGAAATGAAAGTAGCAGACCCTTGGATTATAGAAAAAAGGGTAACTTAGACATAATTCTCTTCGTTTTTGTGATGTTCATCTCTCCTGAGCCAGAGTATTGCTTTCGTTTTAGTTTTAGATTAAAAGAAATGTGCACAACTCTTGTCTTGAGTTCTCCCATGTGTGATGGGAATTTTTAATCTTTGCAGAGACGTACCATCTCCTGTGCTCCCGCTGATGTGAGACATGTTTGATTTTTAAAGAGTGTTTTTCTTTGGGAGTCATGATATCTTGATGATTGTTTAATTTTGGAAGCAATGTGAAAAATCTTTGAAAGGCTTGAGTGTATTACTCTATAAGCATGTCTATCTTTAACCAGTAAACTGCGGGTAGTGCTGTCCCAAAAAGGGTCAATTTATGTGTAAACATTTTGAAGAGCTATGTTCACTTCCCAGCAATACACGTTGCTACCCCCTTCAATTTTCAAAGGAACTTATGCCTCGTTAAACAAACCATTATGGTGATCCAGCTCCAGACAGCGAACTACAGAATGGGCGTAACGCTCTCTCCGAGGGCTGGAGGGGAATGGTGACAATGACAGCTAGGATGCTTGGAATTTTTGCTTTCTTTTATTCTGTGGCACGTGCTACTCGAAGTTGGAAACCAGAAAACCTTAGCTTTATTAGAGGCTGTTTCTAAAAATGGTATCATGAAATTCCGCTGCAATACCTTCTTATATGGGCGATTCTCTGTAAACTCGTCATTTATCACACGAAATCTGTCTGGGCACGGTTTTTTGAAATATTCGTATAATTATAATACTATTGCTCAGAAAATGAATCTATTACTTTGGTTTGAAAGAGGGCCAATTGAAGTTTGTTTTTTTCTGATAAATCATGATAGGGGGTAAGTCCCCCGCCTGGTATAACTAGGCAGGGGACTGTGCCAAGTGACTGTGTTTTTGCTCTTTGTTGCGTAATATCAGCAAAACTAATGGAACATAATTAATTACGAGACTACCTATAAATTGAGGCACAAATCGTGGACATAATAACTAATATGCTTCATAATTATATTAATTGACATCAATAAAATCACTTCCCAGAGGACTGTTTTCGCAACGACCCTGATGCATACTTTCATCTCAAACTAAGCAAAGTAGCGTTTCAACACCGTTC